>JASTWF010000044.1:2546505-2674005 GCA_030390025.1 Squalus acanthias
GTGTGTCACAGTCTCCTCGGGGATTGTTACTCAGCCCCTCAGGGTGTGTCACAGTCTCCTCGGGGATTGTTACTCAGCCCCTCAGGGTGTGTCACAGTCTCCTCGGGGATTGTTACTCAGCCCCTCAGGGTGTGTCACAGTCTCCTCGGGGATTGTTACTCAGCCCCTCAGGGTGTGTCACAGTCTCCTTGGGGATTGTTACTCAGCCCCTCAGGGTGTGTCACAGTCTCCTTGGGGATTGTTACTCAGACCTTGTGTCTCACAGCCACACCGACCTGCGACCTGCTCTCTACACAAATCAGCACAAGTAGCAAATCTGAAACGTCCGAGTACTTGAATTTAACGTATTTACCTTGGGGCAGGGATGCCTCGCCTCTGATTTAATTGCATAATTAACTAGCAGGGAGGAGTTGTAAGATTTATTAATTAGGTAATTGTACAGAGTGAACAACAACAATTTGCACTTGTATAAAGTACTAATGTGCCAAAGTGCTTCACAGAGGCATAAGAAGAAAATGGACACCAAGTGAAAGAAGGAGATATTCGGAGAGGTGATCAAAAGCTTGGTCAAAGAGGTGGGTTTTAAGGAGGGTCCTGAAGGAGGAGAGAGGGGGAGCGACAGTAGGGTTTGGGGACGGAATTCCAGAGTGTGGGGCCTACACAGCTGAAGGCACGGCCGCCAATGAAAGGAGGGGCGATGCACAAGACGTCAGTCAGAAGCGGAGGGTTTGGGGAGCATTGTTCGGATAGAGGAGGTTACAGAGATAGGGATAGGAGAGGCTGTTAAAGGATATAAACATGAGGATGAGAATTAGTGGACCGGGAGCCAACGTAGGTCAGCGAGCACAGGGTGATGTGTGAACGGGATTTGGTGCAAGTTAGGATACGGGCAGCAGAGTTTTGGATGAGCTCAATTTTATTGGGGGTGGGAGATGAGAGGCCAGCGAGGAGAGCATTGGAATAGTTGAGTCTGGAACAAAGGCATGGATGAGAGTTTCAGCAGCAGATGAGCTGATGCAGGGGTGGAGGCAGGCGATGTTACTGAAGTGGAAGTAGGCGGTCTTTGTGATGGAGAGAATATGGGGTTAGAAGCTCAACTTAGGGTCAAATAGGATGCCGAGGTTGTGAACAGCCTGGTTCAGCCTCAGACAGTGGTTGTGGGTTGGAGTCAGTGACATTGGAATGAGATTTTTGGCAGGGGCCAAAAACAATGGCCTCATTCTTCCCAGTGTTTAGCTGGTGGAGATCGTGGCTCATTCAGGACTGGATGTCGGACGAGCAGTCTGACAACACGAAGACAGTGGAGGGGTCAAGAGAGCAATGTGGACAGGGGTGAGGCTAGGGCAAGGGGGGAAGCAGCAGAGGTAGCTGAACGGATGGTCACAATCGGTGACTATGAAGTCCATGTACTTGTTGGCGGGGCAGGGAGGAGGGCTTTAAGGAGACAGTTGGTTGTGGAGAAAAAAAGCTGGGGCTTATCTTTGCTCAGCAGGGTGATGCTGGAGTAGTGGCCGATTTTAGCAGAGAGGAGTGCAGTCCGATAGTGTCAGCTGTGGCTCAGTGGGTAGCACACTCGCCTCTGAGTCAGAAGGTCGTGGATTCAAGTCCCACTCCAGAGACTTGAGCACATAATCTAGGCTGAAACTCCAGTGCAGTGCTGAGGGAGTGCAAGCCGCTGTAGGGCATACATGCTACTGTAGCTGTTACACACCGCTGTCACAGTGCACAGGTGCCTGAGCGGGGGGGATACTGAGTGCTGTGGCACAGGGGTCGAGGAAGCAAACAACTCCGTCATTGATGGTGTTGAGCTTCTTGAATGCTGTTGTGCCTGCACCCATCCAGGTGAGTGAGTATTCATCACACACCTGACTTGAGTCCTGTCGGTGGTGGGGAAGCTTTGTGCATTGAGATAGAGTCACTCATCACAGTTGCCCAGCCTCTGACCTGCTCATGTAGCCCTGGTGGTGTAATGGCTGTGTAGAGTCAGTGTTAATCCAGTGGGATAATTGTTCTGGCTGTGTAACTGTACAGATCAAGTGTTAATTCAGCAGGGTAAGGATTACTGGCTGTGTAACTGTACAGAGTTATTACACTCACTGATATTATGTCGTTTGCTCCTCCAGGATCAGTGACCGTTGTTGCAGCAAAGGGTGTGTCGGGAATGATTGTTCTGTCGATCCAGGGGAACCTACAGCTGGCCTATCCCATATTCTATGTGATGTTTGTGTGTATGGTCGCAACAGCAGTTTATCAAGCAGCGTGAGTCAACGACTCCTTGGCTTTAAATGGGCGTTTTATTTTTTTTAACCATCTGCCGATATTGATTTGTCACTGGGGTTTGGTTCCTCTGGCGCTGGGCACTCTCCTGTACCCCGCTCGAGTGTCGATTATTCATGGGTGAGCCTTGCCAACTAATGTTAGCAAGCTATTCTTCCATGAGGACATTACAGCTGAGCTGAGTCCTGTGATTGGGACAGGCCCCCCCCCCCCCCAGACAGTAACCGGGAGTGATGTGTGAGGCAGCACTAAGCGATTCCAAGCATTTTGATTTTTTTTTAGGAGGGGGAGATAGCCAATTGCAAAACAATTTTATGGGGTGAAGGGTCGACTTCCTCTCCTCCCCCCTGTTCCCCCTTCCAAGGGGTTTGACTTCTGGCTGAGATTTGCTAACTTGCCACAGATTGGGGATCTGCTGGGACTTGAATGAACAGGTGGTGCAGTAAAGGTCCATGTTGTAGCTTGCTGCTTGTAAAGTCCCAGTGGATTAGGTCAGTGGGTCAGGTTGAAGGACCTCTTTTTTTAAATGGATTAGTAATCATGGACCCCCACCCCATCTAAATGATAATACTATAGACTCCTTGCACATTTACATTTCTGAGTGTAAAGTTCATCAGTGTCCGTTAAAGGGACTTGCATGAAATTT
Organism: Squalus acanthias; assembly: GCA_030390025.1. NCBI lineage: Eukaryota > Metazoa > Chordata > Chondrichthyes > Squaliformes > Squalidae > Squalus > Squalus acanthias. Next base: position 2,549,429 of record JASTWF010000044.1, read on the forward strand.
TGCCAGGGCTGTCGGATATAGTGAACATTGATGTGATTGGTGATGTGGAAACTTTTATCTTCCCTTCAGCTGAAAGGTAACCCTACAGGTTCAGCAACATGCCTGTTGAATTCTTCACCGCACGATACCTCCCTGCTCTTCCTGGAGTGGGGTTAGGCTCGGTGGCTCCTGTTGAGAACACGGGCACTGCCCACCCACTCACTTCACAGCTGCTGAGTGTTTCAGGGTTTCCCCCTCCCACCTCTGCTGTTTACAGGCCTGTCTGCGCTGGAATATCGCCGAGACGCTGCCTTGTGCGCAGCATTTCTGCCATTGGGATACCGCCGGTAACTGGGACCGCGGCTATAGTCCGGGTCCAGTCACAGGATCTGCTGCCGTACTTGGTGAACGGAGCTTGATCATCATTCCAGGTCCCTGGACAAGACTGACGTGGCGGCTCCTTCCTACCCTCCCCCAGCCCCGGCCCTGTGAATCCATTCTCGGTGTCTCTGGGGCCTCTCGTCTCCTCTCTCGGGACTCTCAGTCAGTCCGAGGCCCCGCTAATCTGGTTACGTGTCCATTTCCAGAGCTGCCTTGGCCCCCAGTGATCGCTTATCAGTATCTCGCTGTGCGAGTGCACCAGGCCCCCCGGACCTGACGTCAAACTCCCCGGTGCAACGCCACTCGAGCGGACGAAGGAATTCAAAATAACGGCCAACAGAGCGCCCCCGAACCACGGCATCGCAGCAACGGGTCCCGTTCGCATTATTTCGCAGACCCCCCCTGGAAGGTCTGTACGGACCCCAGTTTGAGAACCACTGGATTAGGTGCATCACTGTGCCTGACACAACTTCACTCCTTCAGCGCTGCGCCGCACCACGCCTGTTGCTGTTGTAACAGCCAGGGCTTACTGTAGTGTGCTGACAGCCAGGCCTATCCAGGGCAGAAAGAGAGAGTTCAGTGAATCACAAACACACTGCTTGAAGCTGCAGAGTTAAAAATGATCGAAGCACAGGAGAAGGCCATTTGGCCCATTGTGCCTGTGTGGGCCCTCCCCTTGGTCCTGTTCTCCTTCTCTTTCCCCATACGCTTTTAAACTTTTCTTTTTCAAATATTTATCCACTTCCCTCAAAGGCTAATCTGGATTCTGCTCCCACGGGTCTCTGGTCAGATAGTCCAGATCCTAAACACCCTCTGTGTAATAATGATTCGAACCTTTCTTCATTTCAGTGCTGATCTTCAATTTATTTCCTCTAGTTAGCAGCTCATTGACCAATGGAAATAGCTGTCCCCGATTTACTTTATCAAACCCCACAACATTTTGAATTGATACCTTCTCTGTTCCAATGAATAAAGCCCCATTTCTAATTCCTCGGATTATCATAGTCCATCTCTTATGCACTCTCTCTTACCCTAACGTGGGGCACCCAAACTAGTCACACTATTCTAAGTCGTGATTGTACAAGTTTAGTGTTGCCTCTTTGCCTTTCTGCTCTGTGCCCCTAGTTATAAAACCCAAGATCTCAGTTCTTGTTTTAAACTACTTTTTTCCATGATTTTGTATAAAACTTTCACTGATAACATTATAGGAGCGAGCTGGGTGAGTCAGACACTGTCCATTCACACTCTGGGACAGTGGGTCACACACTGTCCATTCACACTCTGGGACAGTGGGTCAGACACTGTCCTTTCACACTCTGGGACAGTGGGTCACACACTGTCCTTTCACACTCTGGGACAGTGGGTCAGACACTGTCCTTTCACACTCTGGGACAGTGGGTCAGACACTGTCCTTTCACACTCTGGGACAGTGGGTCACACACTGTCCATTCACACTCTGGGACAGTGGGTCAGACACTGTCCTTTCACACTCTGGGACACTGGGTCAGACACTATCCATTCACACTCTGGGACAGTGGGTCAGACACTGTCCTTTCACACTCTGGGACAGTGGGTCACACACTGTCCATTCACACTCTGGGACAGTGGGTCACACACTGTCCATTCACACTCTGGGACAGTGGGTCACACACTGTCCATTCACACTCTGGGACAGTGGGTCAGACACTGTCCATTCACACTCTGGGACAGTGGGTCACACACTGTCCATTCACACTCTGGGACAGTGGGTCAGACACTGTCCTTTCACACTCTGGGACAGTGGGTCAGACACTGTCCTTTCACACTCTGGGACAGTGGGTCACACACTGTCCTTTCACACTCTGGGACAGTGGGTCAGACACTGTCCTTTCACACTCTGGGACAGTGGGTCAGACACTGTCCTTTCACACTCTGGGACAGTGGGTCAGACACTGTCCTTTCACACTCTGGGACAGTGGGTCACACACGGTCCTTTCACACTCTGCGACAGTGGGTCACACACGGTCCTTTCACACTCTGGGACAGTGGGTCACACATGGTCCTTTCACACTCTGGGACTGGGTTTGGCAGTGAGTTAGCTGTATGGCGTGGGAGCACTGAGGGTTAAATGCCAGGGCGCCATGTTCTTGGTGAGGGACGTGGGAGTTGCGGAGCCTGAGACTGAAGCTATCCTTTGTTTTCTTGAAGGTTTCTGCGTGAGGTCTCGGAGTTGTACGATGCATCCCAGATTGCCAGCCTCAGCTACATTCTCTCCACAACCATCGCCATCGTCGCTGGTGAGTATCTGTGCAGTCCAGTCAGCATCTGATGTAATAGAGTAACAGCCCCCTGGGGTTAGTGAGGAGTCTGCGAGTGGGGTAACGGCTCCCTGGGGTTAGTGAGGAGTCCGCGAGTGGGGCAACGGCCCCCTGGGGTTAGTGAGGAGTCTGCGAGTGGGGTAACAGCCCCCTCGGGGTTAGTGAGGAGTCTGCGAGTGGGGTAACGGCCCCCTGGGGTTAGTGAGGAGTCTGCGAGTGGGGTAACGGCTCCCTGGGGTTAGTGAGGAGTCCGCGAGTGGGGCAACGGCCCCCTGGGGTTAGTGAGGAGTCTGCGAGTGGGGCAACGGCCCCCTGGGGTTAGTGAGGAGTCTGCGAGTGGGGTAACAGCCCCCTCGGGGTTAGTGAGGAGTCTGCGAGTGGGGTAACGGCCCCCTGGGGTTAGTGAGGAGTCTGCGAGTGGGGTAACAGCTCCCTGGGGTTAGTGAGGAGTCCGCGAGTGGGGCAACGGCTCCCTGGGGTTAGTGAGGAGTCCGCGAGTGGGGCAACGGCCCCCTGGGGTTAGTGAGGAGTCTGCGAGTGGGGTAACAGCCCCCTCGGGGTTAGTGAGGAGTCTGCGAGTGGGGTAACAGCACCCTGGGGTTAGTGAGGAGTCTGCGAGTGGGGTAACGGCCCCCTGGGGTTAGTGAGGAGTCTGCGAGTGGGGTAACGGCCCCCTGGGGTTAGTGAGGAGTCTGCGAGTGGGGTAACGGCTCCCTGGGGTTAGTGAGGAGTCCGCGAGTGGGGTAATGGCTCCCTGGGGTCAGTGAGGAGTCTGCGAGTGGGGTAACAGACCCTTGGGGTTAGTGAGGAGTCTGCGAGTAGGGTAACGGCTCCCTGGGGTTAGTGAGGAGTCTGCGAGTGGGGTAACGGCCCCCCGGGGTTAGTGAGGAGTCTGCGAGTGGGGTAACCGCTCCCCAGGGTTAGTGAGGAGTCTGCGAGTGGGGTAACGGCCCCCCGGGGTTAGTGAGGAGTCTGCGAGTGGGGTAACCGCTCCCTGGGGTTAGTGAGGAGTCTGCGAGTGGGGTAACAGACCCCTGGGGTTAGTGAGGAGTCTGCGAGTGGGGTAACAGCCCCCTGGGGTTAGTGAGGAGTTTGCGAGTGGGGTAACGGCTCCCTGGGGTTAGTGAGGAGTCTGCGAGTGGGGTAACAGACCCCTGGGGTTAGTGAGGAGTCTGCGAGTGGGGTAACGGCCCCCTGGGGTTAGTGAGGAGTCTGCGAGTGGGGTAACGGCTCCCTGGGGTTAGTGAGGAGTCTGCGAGTGGGGTAACAGCTCCCTGGGGTTAGTGAGGAGTCTGCGAGTGGGGTAACAGACCCCTGGGGATCGAAGTGGGTGGGGCTGGATGGGAAGGGGGAGTGGGTGGTCGGGTGGAGGGGGGTGCCAGTTGGGTGTGGGTGGGTGGGTTGTGGGTAGGTGGCGGGGGTGGATTGGAGGGAGGTGATTGCGATCTGACCCGCTCTGATTGATTTTTTTTTACTCTCTAGGGGCCACGTTTTATTTAGAGTTTAGCGGTGCCGATGCTCTTCACATCTGCATGTTTATCTTCGGGTAGGTTGATGCTGAAACACATGTCCTGGACACCAGCGGGATTAACTTGTGACTCTGGCAACGAGCACCAGAAACACTTGCTGAGTCCCAGTTCTTTTTTTCTGACGAAGGAGTAACAGATTTCTGTGAGTTACTCTCAACCTTTGACCTTGACCCCTCCTTGCTACATCTTTTGCCGACAAAAGTCATCAGTAACAGTGGTGTGTGTCGCTGCGGGACCCGAGCCTCCCCGCACAGTCTAAGATGGGTTTGGAGTGCAGGTGTGTGAATAAGGTTGGTGAGCTGCAGCCACAAGTGGCCACATGGGACTATGATAGAATGGCAATAACAGAGACCTGGCTCGAAGAAGGGGAGGATTGGGAACTTAATATTCCTGGCTACAAGGTATTCAGGAAAGATACGGAAGGAAAAAATGGAGGAGGGAGGTGGCAGTATTGATCAAAGAAACTATTATAGCGCTGGAGCGGGATTGTGTAGTTGAGTCAAAGACAGAATCTAAAACAAAAGCAAAATACTGCGGATGCTGGAAATCCGAAAGAAAAACAGAAAATGCTGGAAATACTCAGCAGGTCAGGCAGCATCTGTGGAGAGAGAAACAGAGTTAACGTTTCAGGTCGATGACCCTTCGTCAGAACTGGAAAATGTTAAGAGATGTAACAGATTTTTAAGCAGGGGCAGGGAAAGGGGGGAGGAGGAAAGAACAAAAGGGAAGGTCTGTGATAGGATGGAAGGCAGGAGAGATTAAAAGACAAAAGGGATGATGGTGCAAGGCAAAAGGAGATGGTAATGGGACAAGTTAAGAAACAAAAGATGAGTCTAGATGAGGTTTAAATGGCAATGGCAGAATGATCAACAACTGCCATGTGGAAAAAAAAATAGGGGCAGAGGTTACAGTCTGAAATTGTTGAACTTGATGTTGAGTCCAGAAGGCTGTAAAGTGCCTAATCGAAAGATGAGGTGCTGTTCCTCAAGCTTACGTTGAGCTTCATTGGAACAGTGTAAGAGAGAGAGGACGGAGAGGTCAGAGTGGGAGTGGACAGGCGACCGGAAGCTCGGGGTCACGCCTACGGACGGAACGGAGGTGTTCCGCAAAGCGGCCACCCAATCTGCGTTTGGTCTCCCCAATGTAGAGGAGACCGCATTGTGAGCAGCGAATACAGTATACTAAATTGCAACAAGTACAAGTAAATCGCTGTTTCACCTGGAAGGAATGTTTGGGGCCCTGGACAGTGGAAGGGAGGAGGTAAAAGGGCAGGTGTTGCATCTCCTGCGCTTGCACGGGAAGGTGTCGGGGGGAGGGGTGTTGGGGGTGATTGAGGAGTGGACCGGGGTGTCGCAGAAGGAGTGGTCCCTTCAGAATGCTGGAAGGGGAGGGGAAGATGTGTTTGGGAGTTGGATCACACTGGAGGTGGCGGAAATGGCGGAGGATGCTATGTTCAATGTGGAGGCTGGTGGGGTGAAAGGTGAGGACAAGGGAAACCCTATCGTGGTTCTGGGAGGGAGGGGAAGGGGTGAGAGTCGAAGTGCGGGAAATAGAACGGACACAGTCGAGGGCCGTGTCAACCACGGTAGAGGGGAATCCTCGGTTGAGGAAAAAGGCCAAAGGTCAAAGACAGAATCTATTTGGTTATAATGAAGGAACAATAGAGGATCTATTACTTTACTGGGTGTATACTATAGGCCATCAAATAGTAGGAAGGAGATAGAGGAGCAAATTTTCAAGCAAATTACAGAAAGATTACAAAGTAGTGATAATGGAGGACTTTAATTATCCTAATATAGACTGGGATAATGATCAGTGTATTTCCAGCCCAACGAGGAAGGAAGCAGTGCTGGATCGAGTTCTGGGGAATGTCGTGGGGCAAGTGGAGCATATTTCAATGGGGGAGCATTTGGGGAACAGTGATCATAATAGCATCAGGTTTACAATAGCTATGGAAAAGGACAAGGTGCAATCAAGTGTAAAAATACTTAACTGGAAGAGGGCTAACTTCAGTGAGTTGAAAAGGGGTCTTTCCAGGTGGATTGGAGTCAAATTGGTAGACACAACAGTAACTGAACAATGGGAGGCCTTCAACGAGGAGATGGTTTGCGTACAGAGTAGACACATTCCCATGAGGGGTAAAGGAAGGGCATCCAAAGCTAGAGTTCCCTGGGTGACTAACGATATAAAGGTTAAACTGAGACAGAAAAAGGAGGCTGATGACAATTGTAAGGTACATAATACAGTAGAGAACCGAGCTGAATATAGAAAGTACAGAGGAGATCTAAAAAGAGGAAAGAGTGAGTCTGAGAATAGATTAGTGGCTAACATAAAAGAGAACCCAAAAGTCTTTTATAAAGACATAAATGGTAAAATGGTAGTCAAAGGAAGGGTGGGGTCGATGAGAGCAAAAAGCAGATCCTCCTGTGGAGGCAGAGTGTATGGCTGAGGTACTAAATGAGTACTTTGCATCTGTCTTCACCTAGAGAAGAGGAAGCTGCTAATGTAGCAGTAAAGGGGGAGGTAGAAGAGAAATTGAATAGGACAAAAATAGATAAAGAGGATGTACTTTAAAGGTTGGCAGTCCTCAATGTAGAAGTCACCCAGTCCGGATGGGATGCATCCTAGGTTACTGAGGGAAGTAAGGGTGGAAATTGCAGATGCTCTGCCCACAATCTTAAATATGGGGGTGGTGCCAGAGGACTGGAGGATTGCAAATGTTACACCCCTGTTTAAAAAAAGGTAGAGGGATAAACCTGGCAACGACAGGCTAGTCAGCCTAACATCAGTGGTGGGGAAACTTTGAGACAATAATCCAGGACAAAATTAATTGGCACTTGGAAAAGTCTGGGCTAATAAATTAAAGTCAGCACGGATTTGTTAAAGGCAAATCGTGTTTGACTAACTTGATTGAGTTCTTTGATGGAGAGGTTTGATGAGGGTAGTGCGGTTGATGTGTATTTGGACTTTTCAAAGGCGTTTGACAAAGTACCACAGAATAGATCTGTTAGCAAAATTGAAGCCCATGGGATTAAAGGGACAGTGGCAGCATGGATCTGAAATTGGCTAAGGGACAGAAAGCAGAGAGTAGTGGTGAATGGTCGTTTTTCAGACTGGAGGGAAGTATACAGTGGTGTCCCCTAGGGGTCAGTATTAGAACCATTGCTTTTTTTGATATATATTAATGACCTGGACTTGGGTATACAGGGCATAATTTCAAAGTTTGTAGATGACACGAATCTTGGAAATGTAGTAAACAGTGAGGCAGATAGTAACAGACTTCAGGAGTACACAGACAGACTGGTGAAATGGGCAGACACGTGGCAGATTAAAATTTAACACAGAGCAGTGTGAAATGATACATTTTTGTAGGAAGAATGAGGAGAGGCTGTGTAAACTAAATGGAAACTGTGCAGGAATAGAGAGACCTGGGGTGTATGGGCTAATAAATCTTTGAAGGTAGCAGGACAAGTTGAGAAGGCTGTTAAAAAAGCATATAGGCTCCCTCCCTCCCTCCTCCCCACCCTATTCTGCCGCTGTATATTTATATTACGGCTAACATCCACACATCCTCCAAGGGGACAATATTGAGCTACCATGGCAATAGAAGGGGCACTCGCCTGGCGTTTCATTGAAGAAAGATAGATGGAGGATGTTCAGAAATTCTCCAGGGACATACGGGCGTGAACATAGCCGCACGAGAGCTTGTTTCACTTGACTGGCCTGTTTGCTCGACTTTGCCCAACCCTCGTCCTGTGATTCTACTATCTGCACACAGGCGCTGTACTATCTTTTCCCCACAAATCGCTCATTGGAACAGGAGGAGGCTATTCAGCCCTTCAAACCTGTTCCGTCGTTCAATTAGAGCATGGCTAATCTGTACCTCAACAAAAATCTATCTTGGAAAATTTCAATTGACCCCCCAGCATCCATAGCCTTTTGGGGAGAGAGTTCCAGATTTCCACTAGCCTTTGTGAGAAGCAGTGCTTCCTGACATACCCCTTAATGGCCTGGCTCTAATTTTAAGATTATGCCTCCCTTGTTCTGATGATTTTTCTCTCTCTACCCTATCAAATCCCTTTATCAATTTAAAGACTTTGATTAGATCACTCCTCAACCTTCTAAACTCAAGGGAACACAAGCGTGGGTTTCCTCCGGGTGCTCCGGTTTCTTCCCACAGTCCAAAAATGTGCGGGTTAGGTTGATTTGGCTATGATAAATTGACCCTTAGTGTTAGGGGGGGATTAAATATGTGGGGTTACGGGGATAGGATGGGATATGTTAGGGGGAATTAAATACGTGGGGTTACGGGGATAGGGTGGGATATGTGTCGGTGCAGGCTCGATGGGGATTCTGTGTGAGAAAGCAGGGACAGGGTACTGGATTTGGATGATCAGCCATGATCGTATTGAATGGTGGAGCAGGCTCGACGGGCCGAATGGCCTACTCCTGCTCCTAGTTTCTATGTCTATGCAACCAGTCATCGTAATTTAACCCTTTAATCCCTGGTATCATTCTGCTGAATCTGTGCTGCACTCCCTTCAAGGTCAAAAAAATCCTTCCTGAAGTGCGGTGCCCAGACCTGAATGCAGTGCTCCAGATGGGGTTTGACCACGGCTCTGTACAGCTGAAGCATAACTTCCTCCCCTTTGTATTCCAGCACTCTTCTGTGGCTATGTTCACGCCTGTGTGTCCCTGGAGAAGGAGTACGCAGTGTCCGCCGGCACGCTTGAGGCCTTCTGTGACCTGTGGGCACCGGAGGGACTGGAGTGCTTCATCAACACCCGTTGGTTTAATTTACAGTTAAAAAGGGGCACCTGCAAACTCCTAAAATAGATGACATCGTCATCCTCCCTGAGCATAAGAGATGAAGGCCAACCTTCCATTAGCCTTTTTGATTGTTTTCTGTACCTGTCCACGAGCTTTTAGTGATTTGTGTACTTTGATCCCTAAATCTCTCTGCTCAGCTAGATTAGTCAGACATGACCTCCCCTTCACTAACCCACGCTGACTCTTTGATCAGCTGATACTGTCCAAGTGCTCAGTCACTCTGCCCTGTTAATGGATTCCCGTAACTTCCCCACAACCGCTGTTAAACTGAGAGGTCTGTAGTTTCCTGGTTTCTCCCTCCCTCCTTTCTTAAATAATGGAGTGACATTTGCAATTTTCCAATAATATGCTTCTTCTGTACTGTACACGGGGGCAGTGTTATCGGGAGTACAGGGGTAATATACTCCTTCTTCTGTATACGGGGCAGTGTTATCAGGAGTAAAGCTCAGTTTTCAATTACAATTAATTCTTCACACTGTGTGCTCTCTTTGTCGATTGCAGACACATTGGCCAAAATGTTTCTCTCACGGTACCTAATCTCCAGTCATCCATAAAGGAATTCCCCATTCCCAACCCTCTGCTTCCCTGTCTCTGCTCTCCCCGCCCCTTTCTCTGATTCCAGCTCTCTTCTCTCTGCCCTGCCCTGCCCTTGTCTGGCTCCATTCCCCTGTCTTTCTGTTCCCAGGGGGTGCTGATTATGACCCTGGGCTCTGCCAGTAGTTTTTGAATAAGTTGATGACAAAAGAATCTTGTGTGAATCATTCCGGCTCTCGTTAATTATTCTTGCTTTTCTCAGCTCCTGCATCGCTTTCCTGGGCGTAGCTTTGATTACACAGAGTAAGAAGAAGAAGGTGTTTGAACCGTACGTCCCGATGGATGTGTTTCCAGGTCAGTGACGGTGCAGTTGGGAGGGGGGTGGGGGGGGGGGGGAGGGAGAGACTCTGTGTGTGTGTGTGTGTGTGTGTGTGTGTGTGTGTGTGTGTGTGTGTGTGTGTGTGACAGACAGAGAGAGGGCTCAGAGAGGAGGATGTGTGCGAGAGGGAGAAGTGGGCTGAGAGAGGGGATGGGGGCTGTGAGAAAGAGGGGGGATGAGAGAGAGAGAAGGGGGGCGGCTGTGTGTGTGAGAGGGGGGGGCGGCTGTGTGCGAGAGAGAGTGGGGGGGGGGCCTGTGCGAGAGAGAGTGGGGGGGATTTGAGAGAGAGAGTGAGAAAAGGGGGCTGTGAGCGAGAGAGAGAGAGAGGGGGGCTGTGAGAGCGAGAGGGGGGCAGAGAGAGAGAGCGAGAGGGGGCTGAGGGAGAGCGAGCTGAGGGAGAGAGAGGGAGGGGGCTGAGAGAGAGAGGGGTATTTGAGGGAGAGGGGGGCTGTGAGGGGGATGTGTGAGGGGGCGGCTGACAAAGAGAGGACAGCTGAGAGGGGGGGCGCGAAGAGAGAGAGAGAGGGGGCGGCAGAGATGTGGAGGAGGTGATGAGAGAGAGAGAGGTGGGGATGTGTGAGGGAGGGGGGGCTGAGAGCGGGAGAGAGGGGGGGGCTGAGAGCGAGAGAGAGGGGGGGGCTGAGAGCGAGAGAGAGGGGGGGGCTGAGAGCGAGAGAGAGGGGGGGGCTGAGAGCGAGAGAGAGGGGGGGGCTGAGAGCGAGAGAGAGGGGGGGGCTGAGAGCGAGAGAGAGGGGGGGGCTGAGAGCGAGAGAGAGGGGGGGGCTGAGAGCGAGAGAGAGGGGGGGCTGAGAGCGAGGGGGGGGGGGCTGAGAGCGAGAGAGGGGGGGGCTGAGAGCGAGAGAGAGGGGGGGGCTGAGAGCGAGAGAGAGGGGGGGGCTGAGAGCGAGAGAGAGGGGGGGGGCTGAGAGCGAGAGAGAGGGGGGGGCTGAGAGCGAGAGAGAGGGGGGGGCTGAGAGCGAGAGAGAGGGGGGGGCTGAGAGCGAGAGAGGGGGGGGCTGAGAGCGAGAGAGAGGGGGGGGCTGAGAGCGAGAGAGAGGGGGGGGCTGAGAGCGAGAGAGAGGGGGGGGCTGAGAGCGAGAGAGGGGGGGGGCTGAGAGCGAGAGAGAGGGGGGGGCTGAGAGCGAGAGAGGGGGGGGGCTGAGAGCGAGAGAGAGGGGGGGGCTGAGAGCGAGAGAGAGGGGGGGGCTGAGAGCGAGAGAGAGGGGGGGGCTGAGAGCGAGAGAGAGGGGGGGGCTGAGAGCGAGAGAGAGGGGGGGGCTGAGAGCGAGAGAGAGGGGGGGGCTGAGAGCGAGGGGGGGGGCTGAGAGCGAGAGAGAGGGGGGGGGCTGAGAGCGAGAGAGAGGGGGGGGCCGAGAGCGAGAGAGAGGGAGGGGCCGAGAGCGAGAGAGAGGGAGGGGCCGAGAGAGAGAGAGAGGGGGGGGGGCCGAGAGCGAGAGAGAGGGGGGGCCGAGAGCGAGAGAGAGGGGGGGGGGCCGAGAGCGAGAGGGAGGGGGGGGGCGAGAGGAGGGGGAGGGGGGGGCCGAGAGCGAGGGGGAGGGGGGGGCCGAGAGCGAGGGGGAGGGGGGGGGCCGAGAGCGAGGGGGAGGGGGGGGCGAGAGCGAGGGGGAGGGGGGGGCCGAGAGCGAGGGGGAGGGGGGGGCCGAGGGGGAGGGGGGGCCGAGAGCGAGGGGGAGGGGGGCCGAGAGGGAGGGGGAGGGGGGGCGGAGAGAGAGAGGGGGAGGGGGAGGGGGCAGAGAGAGGGAGGGGGCAGAGAGGGAGGGGGAGGGGGCTGAGAGAGAGAGAGAGAGAGAGAGAGGGGGAGGGGGCTGAGAGAGAGAGGGAGGGGGAGGGGGCTGAGAGAGAGGGGAGGGGCTGAGAGAGAGGGGGCTGGGGGAGGGGGAGGGGGCTGGGGGAGGGGGAGGGGGCAGAGGGGAGGAGGGAGGGGGGAGGGAGAGAGAGGGAGGAGGGAGGGAGGGGGAGAGAGGGAGGGGGAGGGGGCAGAGAGGGAGGGGGAGGGGCAGCAGAGAGGGAGGGGGGGGGCAGAGAGGGAGGGGGAGGGGGCAGAGAGGGAGGGGGAGGGGCAGAGAGGGAGGGGGAGGGGGCAGAGAGGGAGGGGGAGGGGGCAGAGAGGGAGGGGGAGGGGGCAGAGAGGGAGGGGGAGGGGCAGAGAGGGAGGGGGAGGGGGCAGAGAGGGGGGGGGGGGCAGAGAGAGGGAGGGGGCAGAGAGAGGGAGGGGGCAGAGAGAGGAGGGGCAGAGAGGAGGGGGCAGAGAGAGGGAGGGGGCAGAGAGAGGGAGGGGGCAGAGAGAGGGAGGGGGCAGAGAGAGGGAGGGGGCAGAGAGAGGGAGGGGAGGGGAGGGGCAGAGAGAGGGAGGGGAGGGCTGAGTGAGGAGGGGAGGGGGCAGAGAGAGGGAGGGGGGGGAGGGGCAGAGAGAGGGAGGGGGGAGGGGGCAGAGAGAGGGAGGGGGAGGGGGCAGAGAGAGGGAGGGGGAGGGGGCAGAAGAGGGAGGGGGAGGGGGGCCAGAGAGAGGAGGGGGAGGGGGCAGAGAGGGAGGGGGAGGGGGCAGAGGAGGGAGGGAGGGTGGCATGAGAGGGAGGGGAGGGGGCAGAGAGAGGGAGGGGAGGGGCAGAGAGAGGGATGGGGAGGGACAGAGAGAGGGAGGGGACGGGGGCAGAGAGAGGGAGGGGAGGGGGCAGAGAGAGGGAGGGGAGGGGCCAGAGAGAGGGAGGGGGAGGGGGCAGAGAGAGGGAGGGGGAGGGGGCAGAGAGAGGGAGGGGGAGGGGGCAGAGAGAGGGAGGGGGAGGGGGCAGAGAGAGGGAGGGAGGCGGGGCAGAGAGAGAGAGGGGGAGGGGGGGCAGGGAGGGGAGGGGGCAGAGAGGGGGAGGGGGCAGAGAGGGGGAGGGGGCAGAGAGGGGGAGGGGGCAGAGAGGGGGAGGGGGCAGAGAGGGGGGGGGGGCAGAGAGGGGGAGGGGCAGAGAGGGGGAGGGGGCAGAGAGGGGGAGGGGGCAGAGAGGGGGAGGGGGCAGGGAGGGGAGGGGGCAGAGAGAGGGAGGGGGAGGGGGCAGAGAGAGGGAGGGGGAGGGGGCAGAGAGGGGGAGGGGGGAGGGGAGGCAGAGAGAGGGAGGGGGGGCTGAGAGAGAGAGAGGGAGGGGGCTGAGAGAGAGAGGGGGAGGGGGTGAGAGAGAGAGGGGGAGGGGGGGCTGAGAGAGAGAGGGGAGGGGGAGGGGCTGAGAGAGAGGGGGAGGGGGAGGGGGCAGAGAGAGAGAGGGGGAGGGGGAGGGGCTGAGAGTGGGAGGGGGAGGGGGCTGAGAGAGAGAGGGGGAGGGGGGCTGAGAGAGGGGGAGGGGGGCTGAGAGAGAGAGGGGGGAGGGGGCAGAGGGGGAGGGGGCAGAGGGGGAGGGGCTGAGAGAGAGGGGCGGGGCAGAGGGGGAGGGGGTGAGAGAGAGAGGGGGAGGGGGTGAGAGAGAGAGGGGGAGGGGCTGAGGGGGAGGGGGCTGAGAGAGAGAGGGGGAGGGGGCTGAGAGAGAGAGGGGGAGGGGGCTGAGAGAGAGAGGGGGAGGGGGGCTGAGAGAGAGAGGGGGAGGGGGGCTGAGAGAGAGGGGGGGAGGGGGCTGAGAGAGAGGGGGGGAGGGGGCTGAGAGAGAGGGGGGAGGGGGCTGAGAGAGAGGGGGGGAGGGGGCTGAGAGAGGGGGGAGGGGGCTGAGAGAGAGGGGGGGAGGGGGCTGAGAGAGAGGGGGGGAGGGGGCTGAGAGAGAGGGGGGGAGGGGGCTGAGAGAGAGGGGGGAGGGGGCTGAGAGAGGGGGGGGAGGGGGCTGAGAGAGGGGGGGAGGGGGCTGAGAGAGGGGGGGAGGGGGCTGAGAGAGGGGGGGAGGGGGCTGAGAGAGAGAGGGGGAGGGGGCTGAGAGAGAGGGGGAGGGGGCTGAGAGAGAGAGGGGGAGGGGGCTGAGAGAGGGGGAGGGGGCTGAGAGAGGGGGAGGGGGCTGAGAGAGGGGGAGGGGGCTGAGAGAGAGAGGGGGAGGGGGCTGAGAGAGAGAGGGGGAGGGGGCTGAGAGGGAGGGGGAGGGGGCTGAGAGAGGGAGGGGGAGGGGGCTGAGAGAGGGAGGGGGAGGGGGGCTGAGAGGGAGGGGGGAGGGGGCTGAGAGGGGGAGGGGGCTGAGAGAGGGAGGGGGAGGGGGCTGAGAGGGAGGGGGAGGGGGCTGAGAGAGGGAGGGGAGGGGGCTGAGAGAGGGAGGGGGAGGGGGCTGAGAGAGGGAGGGGAGGGGGCTGAGAGGGGGAGGGGGAGGGGGCGCGGAGGGGGAGGGGGCTGAGAGAGAGAGGGGGAGGGGGCTGAGAGAGGGAGGGGGAGGCGGACTGAGAGGGAGGGGGAGGGGGCTGAGAGGGGGAGGGGGCTGAGAGAGGGAGGGGGAGGGGGCTGAGAGGGAGGGGGAGGGGGCTGAGAGAGGGAGGGGGAGGGGGCTGAGAGAGGGAGGGGGAGGGGGCTGAGAGGGGGAGGGGGAGGGGGCGCGGAGGGGGAGGGGGCGCGGAGGGGGAGGGGGCTGAGAGGGGGAGGGGGAGGGGGCTGAGAGGGGGAGGGGGAGGGTGCTGAGAGGGGGTGGGGGAGGGGGCTGAGAGGGGGAGGGGGCGGGGGCTGAGAGGGGGAGGGGGCGGGGGCTGAGAGGGGGAGGGGGCGGGGGCTGAGAGGGGGCGGGGGCTGAGAGGGGGCGGGGGCTGAGAGGGGGCGGGGGCTGAGAGGGGGCGGGGGCTGGGAGGGGGCGGGGGGCTGGGAGGGGGAGGGGGCTGGGAGGGGGAGGGGGCTGGGAGGGGGAGGGGGCTGGGAGGGGGAGGGGGCTGGGAGGGGGAGGGGGCTGGGAGGGGGAGGGGGCTGAGAGAGAGGGGGGGAGGGGGCTGAGAGAGAGGGGGGGAGGGGGCTGAGAGAGAGGGGGGGAGGGGGCTGAGAGAGAGGGGGGGAGGGGGCTGAGAGAGAGGGGGGGAGGGGGCTGAGAGAGAGGGGGGGAGGGGGCTGAGAGAGAGAGGGGGAGGGGGCTGAGAGAGAGAGGGGGAGGGGGCTGAGAGAGAGAGGGGGAGGGTGCTGAGAGAGAGGGGGAGGGGGCTGAGAGAGAGAGGGGGAGGGGGCTGAGAGAGAGGGGGAGGGGGCTGAGAGGGAGGGGGAGGGGGCTGAGAGAGGGAGGGGGAGGGGGCTGAGAGAGGGAGGGGGAGGGGGCTGAGAGAGGGAGGGGGAGGGGGCTGAGAGAGGGAGGGGGAGGGGGCTGAGAGGGGGAGGGGGCTGAGAGAGGGAGGGGGAGGGGGCTGAGAGAGGGAGGGGGAGGGGGCTGAGAGGGGGAGGGGGCGCGGAGGGGGAGGGGGCTGAGAGGGGGAGGGGGAGGTGGCTGAGAGGGGGAGGGGGAGGTGGCTGAGAGGGGGAGGGGGAGGGGTCTGAGAGGGGGTGGGGGAGGGGGCTGAGAGGGGGAGGGGGCTGAGAGGGGGAGGGGGCTGAGAGGGGGAGGGGGAGGGGGCTGAGAGGGGGTGGGGGAGGGGGCTGAGAGGGGGAGGGGGGCGGGGGCTGAGAGGGGGAGGGGGCTGGGAGGGGGAGGGGGCTGAGAGGGAGGGGGAGGGGGCTGAGAGAGAGGGGGAGGGGGCTGAGAGGGGGAGGGGGCAGAGAGAGAGGGGGAGGGGGCAGAGAGAGGGGGAGGGGGCTGAGAGAGAGAGGGGGAGGGGGCTGAGAGAGGGGGTGAGGGGGCTGAGAGAGAGGGGGGGAGGGGGCTGAGAAAGAGAGGGGGGGAGGGGGCTGAGAGAAAGAGAGAGCGAGTGGGCTGAGAGAGAGAGAAAGAGAGCGAGGGGGCTGAGAGAGAGGGGGAGTACGGGGAGGGGGCAGAGGGAGTTGGAGGGGGATGTGAGAGGGAGGGGGATGTGCGAGGGAGAGGGCGGAGAGAGGGGGGGGCTGCGAGAGGGAGGATGTGAGGGGGATGTGTGAGGGAGAGGGCGGAGAGAGGGAGAGGGGGGGCTGCCAGAGAGAGGGAGACGGTGGGGGGTCGGCTGCGAGAGGGAGGATGTGAGGGAGAGAGAGAGAGTGTGAGGGGGATGTGCGAGGGAGAGGGCGGCGAGAGGGAGGATGCGAGAGGGAGGATGTGAGGGAGAGAGAGTGGCTGTGAGAGAGAGAGGGAGGGGGATGTGAGAGAGTGGGAGGGGGATGTGCGAGGGAGAGGGGGAGGGGGCTGTGGCAGATGTGCGAGGGGGGGGCTGCGAGAGGGAGGATGTGAGGGAGAGAGAGAGGCTGTGAGAGGGAGGGGGGCTGGGAGAGAGAGAGAGAGAGACAGAGGGAGGGGGGTCTGCGGGTGTGTGTGTTTGAGTGGAACATGTTAGAATCATACAGCGCACAAGGAGGCCATTCGGCCCATCGTGCTGTGAGAAGCTGCTATCCAATTAGTCCCATTCCCCTGCTCTTTACCCATAGCCCTGCATTTTTTGTCCCTTTAAGTATTTATCCAAATTCCCTTTTGAAAGTTACTATTGAATCTGCTTCCACCGCCCTTTCAGGCAGTGAATTCCAGATCACAACAACTCATTTCCCCCCGAACTTCTGACAATTTTAAATCTTTGTCCTCTGGTTACCAATCCTCTTGCCAATAGAAACAGTTTCTCCCTATCTACTCTATCCTAACCCTCATAATTTTGAACACCTCTATTAAATCATCTCTTAATCTTCTCTGCTCTAAGGGGAACAATCCCAGCTTCTCTGGTCTCCACATAAATGAAGTCTTTCATCCCTAATACCATTCTAGTAAATCTCCTCTGCACCCTCTCCAAGGCCTTGACATCCTTCCTAAAGTGTGGTGCCCAGAATTGGACACAATACTCCAGCTGGTGATTTATAGAAGATTAGCATAACTTCCTTGCTTTTGCACTCTATGCCTCTATTTATAAAGCCAAAGATCCCGTATGCTTTTTAAAACCGCTTTATCAACTTGTCCTGCCACCTTCAAAGATTTCTGTACATACACCCCCAGGTTTCTCTGTTCCTGCACCCCCTTTAAAATTGTACCATTTATTTATATTGCCTCTCCTCATTCTTTCTACCAAAATGCATCACTTCACACTGCTCTGCATTAAATTTCATCTGCCACGTGTCTGGCCATTTCACCAGTCTGTCTATGTCCTCCTGAAGTCTGCTACTATCCTCTTCACTGTTTACATTTCCGAGTTTTGTGTCATCTGCAGACTTTGAAATCTGCCCTGTATACCCAAGTCTAGGTCATTGATATACATCAAAAATAGCAGTGGTCCTACTACCGACCCCTGGGGGACACCACTGTATATACTTCACTGCAGTCTGAAAACGACCATTCACCACTACTCTCTGCTTTCTGTCCCTTAGCCAATTTAGTATCCATGCTGCCACTGTCTCTTTAATCCTACGGGCTTCAATTTTGCGAACAAGTCTATTCTGTGGTACTTTATTAAATGCCTTTTGAAAGTCAAGATACACAACATCAACTGCACTACCCTCATCCACCCTCTCTGTTATTTTATTGAAGAGCTCAATCACGTTTGTCAGACACTATTTTCCTTTAACAATCCATGTTGGCTCTTATTTATTAACACTTGTTCTTCCGTGACAATTCATTTTGTCCCGGATTATGATCTCTAGAAGTTTCTCCACGTTAAGCTTACTGGCCTGTAGTTATCAGTTTTATCCCTCTCTCCTTTTTTGAACAGGGGTGTAACATTTGCAGTCCTCTGGCACCACTCCCATATCTAAGGAAGATTGTGGTCAGAGCCTCCACAATTTCCACCCGTACTTTCCTCAGTAACCTAGGATGCATCCCATCCGGAACAAGTGACTTTTCTACTTTGAGGACTGCCAATCTTTTTAAGCACCTTCCTCTTTATCTATTTATATCCTGTCCAATATTGCTACTGCCTCCTCCTTTACTGCTACATTGGCAGCATCCTCTTCTCTAGTGAAGACAGGTACAAAGTACTCAATTAGTACCTCAGCCATGCCCTCTGCCTCCACAAGAAGATCTCCTTTTTCATCCCTAATCAGCCCCACCCTTCCTTTGACTAGCCTGTTACTATTTATTTGTTTATAAAAGACTTTAGTGTTCCTTTTCATGTTGCCTGCTAATCTTTTCCCATACATTCTGTTTGCCCCTCTTAGTCCCTTTTTCAGTTCTCCTTTACTCTTTCTGTATTCTGCTTGATTCTCTACTCTGACATTTATCATAAGCCTCCTTTTTCTGTTTCATTTTAATCCCAATTTCCTCAGTCATCCAGGGAGTTCTAGCTTTGGATGCCCTTCCGTTCCCCCTCCTAGGAATGTGTCTAGTCTGTACCCGAACTATCTCCTCCTTGAAGGCTCATTTACTGTTTTAGCTGCCGACCTTTGATTCCAATCCACCTGGGTCAGATCCCTTTCAACTCACTGAAATCAGCCCTGCTCCAGTTGAGTGTCTTCACCTTTGATTGTTCCTCATCCCTTTCCATAACTACTTTAAATCCAATGACAAGGCAAAATACTGCGGATTCTGGAAATCTGAAATATAAACAGAAAATGCTGGAAACATTCAGCAAGTCGGGCAGCATCTGTGGAGAGAGAAACAGAGTTAACGTTTCAGGTCTGTGACCTTTCGTCAGAACTGGAAAATGCTGGAGATGTAACGGGTTTTAAGCAGGTGCAGAGGCAGGGAAAGGGGAGGGGAGGAACGAACAGAAGGCAAGGTCTGTGATAGGGTGGAGGGCAGGAGTGATTTAAACAAAGAGCAGAGTCGTTACCAGCACCTGCTGCCCGAAAAAATGGGAGCAGAGGTTATGATCTGAAATTGTTGAACTCGATGTTGAGTCCGGAAGGCTGTAAAGTGCCTGATAGAAAGATGAGGTGCTGTTCCTCGAGCTTATGTTGAGCTTCATTGGAACAGTGTAGGAGGCCGAGGTCAGAGTGGGACGGAGAATTAAAATGACAAGTGACCGGAAGCTCAGGGTCACACTTGCAGAATGAATGGAGGAGTTCAGCAAAGCGATCACCCAATCTGCGTTTGGTCTCCCCATTGTAGAAGAGACCGCATCGTGAGCAGTGAATACAGTATACTAAATTGAAAGAAGTACAAGTAAATCGCTGTTTCACCTGGAAGGAGTGTTTGGGGCTCTGGACGGTGGGAAGGGAGGAGGTGAAAGGGCAGGTGTAGCATCTCCTGCGCTTGCATGGGAAGGTGCCATGGGAAGGGGAGTGTGTGTGGGGACGACGGAAGAGTGGACCAGGGTGTCGTGGAGGGAACGGTCCCTTAGGAATGCTGAAAGGGAGGAGGAGGGGAAGATGTGTTTGGTGGGAGCATTGCGCCGGAGGTGGAATGGCAGAGGATGATCTGTTGAATGTGGAGGCTGGTGGGGTGGATGGTGAGGACACGGGGAACCCTATCGTGGTTCTGGAGTGGAGGGGAAGGGGTGAGTGCAGAAGTGAGGGAAATGGGACGGACACGGTCGAGGGCTCTGTCAACCACGTGGAGTGGAATCCTCAGTTGAGAAAAAAGGAAGACATCGGAAGCACTGGTATGGAAGCTGTCAGAACAGATGCAATGGAATAGAGTCCTTGCAGGAAGCAGGGTTGGGAGGAAGTGTAACCTAATGTTATTGTGATCACTGTTTCCCAAATGCTCTCCCACTGAAACATGCTCCACTTGTCCCATTTCATTCCCCAGAACTAGATCCAGCACTGCTTCCTTCCTCATTGGGCTGGAAACTTACTGATCAAGAAAGTTCACTTGTACACATTTCAGGAATTCCTCCCCTCTTTGCCCTTTACACTGTTACTATCCCAGTCTATATTAGGATAATTAAAGTCCTCCATTATCGCTGCTCTTTTTTTTAAACATCTTTCTGATTTGCTCCTCCATCTCCCTCTCACTATTCGATGCAAACCCGCCTTAGTCTGCTTAACATTGCTCCCGCCTGATCCCTCCTATTAGTCAGGATGCACTGACCATTATGGCTTGATGGATTTTTTCCGCCTGTAAATTTTGAATGTCTGTATTTCTGAACTAATCTTTATTCTAATGCTGTTTGTCTCTCCCAGTCCTCTCTGCATTTTATATCTCCTCTCTAATGCTTCATCCTGTTCCCATCCCCCTGCCAAATCTCCCCCACAGTACTAGTTAACCTCCCTGCGAGGAAATTAATTCCAGCTCTGTTGAGGTGCAACCTGTTCCTCTTGTACAGGTCCCTCCTGCCCCAGAACAACAACAACAACTTGTATTTATATAGCGACTTTAACGTAGTAAAACGTCCCAAGCCGCTGCACGGGAGTATTATAAGACAAAAATTTTGACACCGAGCCACATGAGAAATTAGGGCAGGTGAAGGAGGTAGGTTTTAAGGAGCATCTTAAAGGAGGAAAGAGAGGAGGAGAGGTTTACGCAGGGAATTCCAGAGTTTAAGCCTAGGCAACAGAAGGCACGGTTGTCAATGGTTGAGTGATTATAATCAGGGATGCTCAAGAGGGCAGAATTAGAGGAGCGCAGATATCTCGGGGGGGGGGGGTGGGGTGGGGGGGGGGCGGGTTTGTGGGGCTGGAGGAGATTAGAGATAGGGAGGGGCGAGGCCATGGAGGGATTTGAAAACATGGATGAGAATTTTGAAATCGAGGCGTTGCTTAACCGGGAGCCAATGTAGGTCAGCGAGCACAGGGGTGATGGGTGAACGGGACTTGGTGCGAGTTAGGAACGGGCAGCCGAGTTTTGGATGACCTCAAGTTTACGTAGGGTAGAACGTGGGAGGCCAGCCAGGAGTGTGTTGGAATAGTCGAGTCTAGAGGTAAAAAAGGCATGGATGAGGGTTTCAGCAGCGGATGAGCTGAGGCAGGGGCGAAGAACTGGTCCCAAATTCCCAGGAATCTGAAGCCCTCCCTCCTGCACCATTTCTCCAGTCACGCGTTAACCTGTCTTATCCTACTATTCCTATACTCACTAGAGCGTGGCACTGGGAGTAATCTGGAGATTACTGCCTTTTGAGCTTCTGTTCTTGAACTTTTAACTTCCTCCTGAGCTCCTGAAACTCTGACGGCAGGACCTCAACCCTTTTCCTTCCGATGTCATTGGTTCCCACATGGAGCCTGTTCCCCTTCCCCCCTCAAAGTGTTCTGCCCCCGTTCAGTGATGCCCTTTACCCTGGCACCAGGGAGGCAACACACAGGCGGGACTCGCGTCTGTCGAACCCCCTGACTATCGAATCCCCAGTGACCACTGCATTTCTATAACACAAAAGCAAAATGCTGCGGATGCTGGAACTTTGTCCAGTTCTAACGAAGGGTCATCAGCCTGAAACGTTAACTCTGTTTCTCTCCCCATAGATGCTGCCTGACTTGCTCAGTATTTACAGCATTTTCTGTTTTTATTACTGCATCTCTCTCTATACTTTGCTGTCCCCCTGTGCAGTCACTTGCCCCGCGGTGCAGTGGATGTGCTCTAGCCTGCACGCCCCCGAGGTGCCGTCAATCTTAGCACTGAGAGTGCCACACCACAGGAGGATTCCTGCACTGCCTGCCTCTTTCTACCCTGCCGGGTGGCTGGCCACTTGCTATCCTCCTGAACTCCCTTTAGCTGCAGGGTGTCCATCTCCTGGGACGTGCTCTCCAGGAAATTCTCAGCCTCCCATATGCCCTGCAGACTTGTATTTATGGCTCCTAGTTTTGGACTCCCACACAAGTGGAAACATTTTCTCTACATCTGCCTTATCAAACCCTTTTATTATCTGAAAGACTTCTTTCAGGTCACCCGTTTCCGTTTCTGGAGAAAAGAGCCCCAGCATGTTCAGTTTTTCCTGATAGGTATAACCTCTCAGTTCTGGTATCATTCTAGGACTGAGTGTGTACGTCTCTCTCTCTCTCTCTCTTACTGTGTTTCCCTCCATCCTTTTATACTCCCCGGGTATCTCGGCCCCCCCCCTGCCCGGGTCTCTCGGCCATGTGCTGGGCCCTGATGGTGATCTGAGGCTTGTTTTTTTTTCCAGGACTCTGGAACATGTTTAAGAGGAGCCCGGTGCAGCCAGAGCTAAGCGGCTCCTTCTCCTATGGCACCCTGGAGAACAGCGCCAATCCTGCCGATAATCAGCAGCCAGAGGCCCTGCCTGACGCACAGCAGGCGCCTAACTCCCATCACGCAGTCAACGAGTCAAAGCAGGACTGAGCCCCGAGTCCGACAGGAGGAGGCCAAATTCTGCCCACTCGGGGCAGCCCAGGTTTATGGGCTCCGCTGGAGCTGCTCTCAATTCCCCTTCTCGGACTCTGCACCCTGTGACTGACTGCAGCAGTGTGAACGGCTGAGAGAGCCAGCACTGTTCCTTGAGCTCCCGCTCACTGCTCCCGCTCGCCGCCTCCCGCCCTCTGGACCTGGAGCAACAGGTACAATGTACATGGAATATATACAGAATAATGGAGGTACATCACATGACGAGGGCTGGGCTGGGTTACCTGATCTACTCCTGGTCCTCACTCGCTCACTTGGTTATCTGCTCTACTGCTGAGCTCCTGACTTTGACCAGCGGCCCCCCGAGGTCCTGCACTCGGTGCGATTACCTATTGAAAATGCGAAGCTTCAGTTTATTTAATGACTATTTGTATTTGCTGTGTGTTATTGTGTGAAAGAATGGAGTTCCCGGGTGTCAGGGTGTTTCTTTGTGTTATTTCTATTTAAAGGGACTCATGTTCATTATTTCCTGCCGGACAGTAAATGTGCCTGCGATACTGTTAAATAAAGGAGACTGATCTGAAGTATCTCGCTGTGGTTTGATCAGGGGCTGGAATAGACCTGAGTGAACACCAACTGCTCTGGACTTGCCGCTAATCCGATTCTGAGCTAGTAGCAGACTCCAGGTGTAGTCAGTCTAACAATATGGACTGTCATTCGCACAGCGCCTTTAATGTCCTAAAATGAACCGAGGTCCTGCAGAGTGGGAGGGGACGGTGAGGAGAGCTAACCGAGCATCCGGTCGGATTGAGAGCTTTGCAAAGATTTCGGGAGAGTTGTGGAGCGTGCAACTGAAGCATTCTTTACTATCAGGTGGCTTTGGAGAGAGAACGTTCTCTGGACCGTGATTCAATGACTCTGAGGACGCCTGAGGCTGCCTGAAAGGTTGATGGAAGCAGTTTCAATAGTAACTTTCAAAAGGGAATTGGATAAATACTTAAAATGGGGAAATCTGCAGAGCTATGGCGGGGGAGTGGAACTAATTGGATAGCTCTTTCAGAGACACGATGGACCGAATGGCCTCCTCCTGTGCTGTATGATTCTATGATTGAGAGCGACATGAACCAGGTCTCTAATGTCAATATAGGCAGTTCTTTAACTGGGTCTCTGAGCAGGTTGAGGCATTCCAGATCATCATCACTCGCTGCATCAAAAAAATTCTCATTTCCCCCCTGAATTTTTTGCCAATTACCTTAAATCTGTGTCCTCTGGTTACCGACCCTCCTGCCAGTGGAAACAGTTTTTCATCCATCTACTCTATCAAAATCCCTCATAATTTTTAACACCATTATTAATTATTCCCTTAACCTTCTCTGCTCTAAGGAGAACAACCCTAGCTTCTCTAGTCTCTCCACATAACTGAAGTATTTCATCCCTGGTACCATTCCAGTCAATCTCTTCTGCACCCTCTCCAAGGCCTTGACGTCCTTCCTTTTTTTTAAATTCGTTTATGGGATGTGGGCGTTGCTGGCAAAGCCAGCATTTATTGCCCATCCCTAATTGCCCTTGAGAAGGTGGTGGTGAGCCGCCTTCTTGAACTGCTGCAGTTCGTGTGGTGAAGGTACTCCCACAGTGCTGTTAGGGAGGGACTTCCAGGATTTTGACCCAGTGATGATGAAGGAGCGGCAATATACGTCTAAGTCAGGATGGTGTGTGACTTGGAGGGGAACTTGGAGGTGGTGGTGTTCCCATGCGTCTGCTGCCCTCGTCCTTCTAGGTGGAAGAGGTCACGGGTTTAGGAGGTGCTGTTGAAGAAGCCTTGGCGAGTTGCTGCAGTGCATCTTGTAGATGGTACACACTGCAGCCACGGTACACCTAAAGTGTGGTGCCCAGAATTGGCCATAATACTCCATCTGGGGGCTAACCAGTGACTTATGTAGGTTTAGCATAACTTCCTTGCTTTTTTTTGGATTTATTCATTCATGGGATATGGGCGTCCCTGGCAAGGCCAGCATTTCGTGGCTATCCCTAATTGCCCTTGAGAAGGTGGTGGTGCACTCATCCAGGCAAGTGGAGAGTATTCCATCACACTCCTGACTTGTGCCTTGTATGTGCTAGAAAGGCTTTGGGGAGTCAGGAGGTGAGACACTTGCTGCAGAATACCCAGCCTCTGACCTGCTCTTGTTGCCACAGTATTTATGTGGCTGGTCCAGTTAAGTTTCTGGTTAATGGTGACCCCAGGATGTTGGTGGGGGATTCGACAATGGTAATGCCATTGAATGTCAAGGGGAGGTGGTTAGACTCTCTCTTGTTGGAGATAGTCATTGCCTGGAACTTGTGTGGCGCAAATGGTACTTGCCACTTAGCAGCCCAAGCCTGGATGTTGTCCAGGTCTTGCTGCATGTGGGCACAGACTGCTTCATTATCCGAGGAAATGCGAATGGAACTGAAAACTGTGCAATCATCAGTGAACATCCCCACTTCTGACCTTATGATGGAGGGAAGGTCATTGATGAAGTAGCTGAAGATGGTTGGGCCTAGGACACTGCCCTGAGGAACTCATGCAGCGATGTCCTGGAGCTGAGATTATTGCTAGGTATGACTCCAGTCAGTGGAGAGTTTTCCCCCTGATTCCCATTCCCTTAAATTTTACCAGGGCTCCTTGATGCCGCACTCAGTCAAATGCTGCCTTTGTCAAGGGCAGTCACTCTCACCTCACCTCTGGAATTCAGCTCTTTTGTCCATGTTTGGACCAAAGCTGTAATGAGGTCTGGGCCCAGTGGTCTTGGAACCCAAATTGATCCGCAAGCCCATCTGGCAGCTATTCCCATCCCAACTTTCCTTTTTTATTTATGTGCATGTAAAATATTTTACTATTTTGTTTTATGTTCCTTGTTAATTAAATTTCATAGTTCCTTTTAACCTTTCTAATTTGTTTAGACTTCTCTCCTAATCTCTTCGTATCTCCCTTATCATGCTCTCCTCTGCTGTCCATGTACTTAATGTATGCCTTTTTCCTTACCCTCAATTTTTCCCTTATGTCTTTATTCATCCATGGTGTCTCAGTAGTGTTTAGCTTGTTCTTGGTTTTTTAGTGGAATATATTTTTCCTGGACTCTGTTGAACACTGTTTTAAAATATTTCCCACTGCTGTTCTACATCATTGCTTGCCAATATTGTTCATTTTATTTTCCCAAGTTCTATTCTCAGCCCTGCAAAATTGGCTTTTCTCCAATCTACTACCCTGGTCTTTGTCACTTATGTCCTTCTCAATTATTATCTTAAAGCGTATTATATGGTGGTCACTATTGCCTAGATGTTCCCCTGGTTTTACTACTTTTATCTGCTCTGGTTCATTCCCCAATACTAGATCCAATAGCGAATCCTCCCTTGTTGGGCTTCTTCCATATTGGGTTAGAAAGGAGTCCTGTACAAATTGTAGCAACTCCATTCCCTTCTCCCCTTTACCTACCTCTTCTGGCCAATTAATATCTGGGTAGTTGAAATCCTCCAGGATTATTATTCTATGTTTTTTAATCATTTCCCTAATTTGTTTGCATATTTCTTCCTCCACCTCCCTTCCACTATTAGGTGGTCTGTAGACTACCCCTATTAGTGTGATTGATCCTTTATTATCTTTTATCTCTATCCCCATGGATTCTATTTCTGTCTTGCTGATAGCTGCGTAATTTTTTCTACTGCCATTATGTTATCCCTAATAAGTACAGCTACTCCGCCTCCCCCTTTTCTCTTACTAACTTTTCTAAATATGTTATACCCTGCAATGTTTGATTCCCAGTCCTGATTTTTCTGTAGCCATGTCTCAGTAATCCCTATGTCTGGTTCCTCACAATGTATTATTGCCTCCAGTTCTCCAGTTTAATTACGTGTGCATTGCTGTACAGACAGTTGAACTCATTTTTAATAGCAGTTCCTCTCTTTATTGTAAAACATCTTTTTACACTCCTGTTCTATAACTCTATTTATTCCCTGGCCATCTATGTCCTCTCTTAGTTTAGTCTGTCCCATGCTCTCTTTTACTGTTTTGTTTATATTTAA
Organism: Squalus acanthias; assembly: GCA_030390025.1. NCBI lineage: Eukaryota > Metazoa > Chordata > Chondrichthyes > Squaliformes > Squalidae > Squalus > Squalus acanthias. The sequence continues at coordinate 2,575,569 of JASTWF010000044.1, forward strand.
GCTTGTATCATTTCTTGTACATCACTCCCTCCTCCGCTGCTAAGTGGCAAGTACCATTTGCGCCACACAAGTTCCAGGCAATGACTATCTCCAACAAGAGAGAGTCTAACCACCTCCCCTTGACATGGAGGGGAACTTGGAGGTGGTGGTGTTCCCATGCGCCTGCTGCCCTTGTCTTTCTAGGTGGTAGAGGTCATGGGTTTGGGAGGTGCTGCCGAAGAAGCCTTGGCGAGTTGCTGCAGTGCATTTTGTAGATGGGACCCACTGCAGCCACGGTACGCCAGTGGTGGAGGGAATATTTAAGGTGGTGGATGGGGTGCCGATCAATCAGGCTGCTTTGTCCTGGATGGTGTCGAGCTTCTTGTGTTGTTGGAGCTGCACTCATCCAGGCAAGTGACCCCCCAGGATGTTGATGGTGGGGGATTCGACATTGGTAATGCTGTTAAATGTCAAAGGGAGGTGGTTAGACTCTCTCTTGTTGGAGATAGTCAGTGCCTGACACTTGTGTGGCGCGAATGTTACTTGCCACTTATCAGCCCAAGCCTGAATGCTGTCCAGGTCTTACTGCATGCGGGCATGGACTGCTTCATTATCTGAGGAGTTGTGAATGGCACTGTACACTGTGCAATCATCAGCGAACATCCTCACCGGACCTTATAAAGGAGGGGAGGTCATTGATGAAGCAGCTGAAGATGATTGGGCCTAGGACACTGCCCTGAGGAACTCCTGCAGCGATGTCCTGGGGCTGTGATGATTGGCCTCTGACAATCACAGTTATAATCCTTTGTGCTAGGTATGACTCGAGCCAGTGGAGCGTTTTCCCCCAATACACACTGACTTCAATTTTACTGGGCTCCTTGATGCCACACTTGGTCAAATGCTGTCTTGATGTCGAGGACAGTCACTCTCACCTCGCCTCTGTAATTTAGCTCTTTTGTTCATGTCTAGACCAGGGCTGTAATGAGGTCTGGAGCCAACTTGTCCTGGTGGAACCCAGGGCCATTATTAGTTGCCAACGAGTGCTCCAGAACTAGCCGTGCTTCTAGCCAAGCTGTTCCAGTACAGCTACAACACTGGCATCCCCCCCGACAAAGTGGTAAATTGCCCAGATATGTCCTGTCCACAAAAAGCAGGACAAATCCAATCCGTCCAGTTCCCACCCCATCAGCCTACTTTCAAGCATCAGCAAAGTGATGGAAAGGGTTGTTGACAGTGCTATCTAGCGGCACTTACTGCTCACTGGTGCTCAGTTTGGGAGCAGAAACATAACTGGACCAGCCACATAAATACTGTGGCTACAAGAGCAGGTCAGAGGCTGGATTGTGGTGGAATACAATTCTGCTGCTGCTGACCCACAGCGCTTCATGGATGCCCAGTTTTGAGCTGCTAGATCTGTTCTGAATCTATCCCATTTAGTACGGGGGTAGTGCCACACAACACACTGAGGATACCCTTCATTGTGAAGACTTTATCGTAATGGTTTGATACAACTGAGTGGCTTGCAGAGGGCAGTTAAGAGTCAACCACATTGCTGTGGGTCTGGAGTCACATATAGACCAGACAGGGTAAGGACGGCAGATTTCCTTCCCTAAAGGACATTAGTGAACCAGATGGGTTTTCATGGTCGCCATTACTGATGGGGGATTTTAACCCTACTCGCTCAGCAGAAACCTGGCGGGTGGGCAGTTAAAATCACCCCGGCTCTTACCTGTCCGAAAGCCACTATGATCGCAACATCTGCAACTTTAACCTGCTCTCCTGAGCAGGCAGCAAGGACACGCACCTGGAGCCAGCAGGGTCCTTCTTTACATTTGCATTTTGTGGCCTGATGACATCATTAAGACCTGACTCTTAATTTTAACTCTGGCCGGAGCGGGGAATCCAGCTGGAGTTAAAATCAGGGCCAAGCTTATTCCAGATATATTTCATTAACTGAATTTAAATTACCCAGCTGCCGTGATGGGATCATTAGTCCAGGCCTCTGGATTACTAGTCCAGTAACATAACCACTACCGTACCCCTAATGCTGGGTCAATTGTTAATTTTAAATCTGAGCTTGATAGAGTTCTGTTAACCAAAGGTATTAAGGGATATGGGGCAGAGGTGGGTATATGGAGTTAGCTCACATATCAGCCATGATCTCATTAAATGGCGGAACAGGCTCGAGGGGCCGAATGGCTTCCTCCTGTTCCTATGTTCCTAGATGTAGGATGGCTGGGCAGGCTCCCTCCGAGATCACGGCTCCATTCTCCAGTTGATGGCTGAGTATGTGATGTGTGTGCTCCTGTAGCTGGTGTGTGTGACTCTGCTATTTAAACACAGGGGCTAAACCCATTCTAAATAAAAGGGTGAACAACTCACTGAACATAGTAGAACTGAGACGCGATAAATGTTGAGCAACTAATATTGCCGGCTGATTTTTAGACCTTTTTAAGAAGGTTAATGCGCGTCGTATTAAGAACATTCCTATTGCATTGAAGGCAGGCTTCACAATAGGAAGCAGGAAGTGATGTTAAATGAAAGCTGTGTGGATTTGGTGCCTCGTAGGGTTCAGTTCTGGGACTGATCTCATCCCATGCTGTTCACACTAATCATGAAGTGAAAACTTACATTTCTACAGCACCTTTCACATCCTCGGCACGACACAAAACACTTCCCAGCCATTGAATTACATTGGACGGGCAGTCACTGCTGTTTGATTGCCAAGTTTGTCAACACATGTGCGCACAGCACAAGCAGCAAGGAGAACCTCATAAATTTTTTTTCATATGGATCATAAAATTTCCTGATCACACCAAGTTATGAGCCTGGTTTTACTACCTTAAAGGAGCTATATAAATGCAAGTTGTTGGTGGTGATAAAAAGCGTAAAAGAAATTGACAGATTTGAGAGAGATCTGGACCAATAAACAGGTGACCCAAGGAATGGGCGACAGATTTTAACGTGGATTCATGGACAGTGGGTATGACTGGTTTATTGTGGCATTGGGCAGCATGCAATCCACACCCCTTGTTTATAGGGGGCAGCACTAACATTCGCCAACCCAACATTGACATTGAATTAGAACTGTAAAATCTGGCTAATTATACAGAGTGCATCAAGCATTGTGCTCAATAATATTACCAGCAATCATTTTTAGGATTAAGCGTCTCATGTGGAACTATCAAATGCCTTCTGAAAATCCAAGTTAATTGTCCGCACTGCATAGCCATAGCCAGGAATTGCGATGCTCCATCAAAGGGTTGCAGCAGGAACGTGAGGCGTCTCTCCTGTTTCCAGATCCATGGTGCTCTTCTATTTTAATGAGTATTAAAGCACCTTGTGTTATGCTGAGGGGCATCTTCCTGTGATTCTGGGATCAAGTCTCGGCTGTCTGAAGCCTCTCACAAGACCTGTGTTTAGAGCTTCCTGTCGCATCAAAGTGCTGACTGATTCACATCAGCACGAGCTTTGGTATGGCTAATAGGCGCGGAGTTATACAGACTGATGTGTGGGACTGGGTCAGTTAAATGAGTGATGTTAATAACAGTGATGTCAACAACAGCTTGATTATATATAGTGCCTTTAACGTAGCAAAATGTCCCAAGATGCTTCACGAGCGTTACCGAGCCACAGTAGGAGATATCAGGGCAGGTAGCCAAAAGCTTGGTCAGAGGTAGGTTTTAAGGAGCATCTTAAAGGAAGAGAGAAGTACAGAGGCGGAGAGGTTTAGGGAGGGAATTCCAGAGCTTAGGGCCTCGGCAACTGAAGGCACGGCCACCAATGGTGGAGACATTAAAATCGGAGATGCACAAGAGGCCAGAATTGGAGGAGTGCAGAGATCTGAAGGTTGTAGGGCTGGAGGAGATTACAGAGATGGGGAGGGGTGAGGCCATGGAGGGATTTGAAAACAAGGATAATGATTTTAAAATTAATGCGTTGCCGGACTGGGAGCCAATGTAGGTCAGCAAACACGGGTGATAGGTGAACGGGACTTGGTGCGAGTTAAGATACAGGCAGCAGAGTTTTAGATGAGCACAAGTTTATGGAAGGTGGAAGATGGGAGGGCGGCCAAGAGAGCATTGGAATAGTCAAGTATCGCGGTAACAAAGGCATGGATGAGGGTCTCAGCAGATGATGAGCTGAGGCAGGGGTGGAGTCGGGCGATGTTACGGAGGTGGAAGTAGGCAGTCTTGGTGATGGAGCGGATATGTGGTCGCAAACTCATCTCAGGGTCAAACACAACACCAAGGTTGTGAATGGTCTGGCTCAGCTTCAGACAGTTGCCAGGGAGAAGGGTGGAAACGGTGGCCAGATAACCCGAGTTTGTGGCAGGGACCGAAGACAATGGCTTCGGTCTTCCCAATATTTAGTTGGGGGAAATCTCTGCTCATCCAATACTGGATTTCAGACAAGCAGCGTGACAAATCAGAGACAGTGGAGGGGTCAAGAGAGTTAGTGGTGAGAAAGCTGAATGTTGCCAGTGTTCATGTGGAACCTGATGCTGTGTTTTCGGATGATGTAGCGAGGGGCAGCATGTAGATGAGAAACAGGAGGGGGTCAAGGATAGATCTTTGGGGGGCTCCAGAGGTAACGGTGGGGGAGTGGGAAGAGAAGCCATTGCAGGTGATTTTCTGGCTATGAATTGATAGATAAGAATGGAACCAGTTGAGGGCTGTCCTACCCAGCTGGACAACTAAGGAGAGGCATTGGAGAAGGATGGTGTGGTCAACTGTAGAAGGCTTCAGACAGGTCGAGAAGGATGAGGAGGGATCATATACCACGGTCACAGTCACATAGAATATCATTTGTGACTTTGATCAGAGCCATTTTGGTACCGTAGCGGGGCAGAAATCTGATTGGAGGGATTCAAACATAGAATTGTGGGAAAGATGGGCATGGATTTGGGAGGCGACAAAATGTTCAAGGACTTTGGCGAGGAAAGGGAGGTTGGAGATGGAGCAGACAGCTTGCAAGGACAGAGGGGTCAAGGGTGTTTTTTTTTGAGGAGATGGGTGATGATGGCAGATTTGAAGGGGTAATTAATGTCAGTAACTGAGTGATGTCAGTACCCGCCCGTAGCTCAGTATCTGCTGGTATAATCTGGGTATCTACTGGTGTAGGCTCATCATTTCCTGATGTGGGCTCAATATTTGATGGTGTAGGCTGGGTTCCTGCTGGTGCAGATTGGATACATGCTGACATAACCTGGTTATCTTCTGATGTATTTTTAATATCTGTTGATTTAACCTCAGTATCTCCTGATGTAGGCTCGGTATCTGCTGGGCTAGGTTGAATATTTGAAGGCATTACCTTAGTGGCTGCTGGTGTAGTTTCAGTATCTGATGGTGTAGGAATAATATCTGCTGGAATAAGGTGGGCACCTGCTGGTGTAACCTCAACATCAGCCATAATAAGCTGGGTGTCTGGTGGTGTAGACTTGGTATCTTCTGGTGTAACCATGGCATCTGCTGGGGTAGGCTGGATACCCGAAGGCGTAGTTTTGGCACCTGTTGGTGAAGGATGAGTACCTGCTGGTGTAGCTTGGGAACCTGTTGGTGTAGCCTTGACACCTGATGGTGTACACTGGGTACCTGCTGGTGTAGGCTCAGTACCTGTTGACGTAGTTTGGGCAGCTGTTGGTGTATCTTGGGTGCCTGCTGGTGTAGGTTGAGTATCAGCTGGTATAAACTCCGTGTCGCCTGCTGTAAGATTTCTGTCTGTTGGTGTAGACAGGTTACTTGCTGGTGTAGGCTCAGTATCTGCTTGTATAAGGTGAGTATAAATTGGTAAAGGCTGGGAATCCGCTGGCGTAGGCTGGGAATCCGCTGGCGCAGGCTGGGAATCTGCTGGAGTATGACCAGCATCTCTTAGTGTAGGCGCCGAACCTGGTGTTGAATTGTAGGTATCATGTGATGTGGACTGGATAGCTGGTGGTCTACTCTGGGTAGCTGCTGGTGTCGGTTGGGCACCTGATGGTGTAGACTTATCTGCTGGTGTTATTACAACATCTGGTGTAGTCTCAGTAGCTGCTGGGGTAGGCTGGGTACTTGAAGGTGTAGACTTTGTACATGGTGTAGGCTGGGTATCTCCCGATGTAGGCCAGGTCTCTGCTGGTATATTCTGGATACCTGCTGGTGTAGGTTGGTTACCTACTGGTGTAGGCTGGGTATCTCCCGATGTAGGCCAGGTGCCTGCTGGTGTAGGTTGGGTTCCTGCTGGTGTAGGTTGGTTACCTTCTGATGTAGGCCAGGTCTCTGGTATATTCTGGGTACCTGTTGGTATATTCTGGGTACCTGCTGGGGTAAGTTGGGTACCTGCTGGTGTAGGTTGGTTACCTGCTGGTGTAGGCCAGGTCTCTGCTGGTATATTCTGGGTACCTGTTGGTATATTCTGGGTACCTGCTGGGGTAAGTTGGGTAGCTGCTGGTGTAGGTTGGTTACCTGCTGGTGTAGGCCAGGTCTCTGCTGGTATATTCTGGGTACCTGCTGGTGTAGGCCAGGTCTCTGCTGGTATATTCTGGGTACCTGCTGGTGTAGGCCAGGTCTCTGCTGGTATATTCTGGGTACCTGCTGGTGTAGGCCAGGTCTCTGCTGGTATATTCTGGGTACCTGCTCGTGTAAGTTGGGTACCTGCTGGTGTAAGTTGGCTACCTGCTGGTGTAGGCCAGGTCTCTGCTGGTATATTCTGGGTACCTGCTCGTGTAGGTTGGTTACCTACTGGTGTAGGCTGGGTATCTCCCGATGTAGGCCAGGTACCTGCTGGTGTAGGTTGAGTGCCTGCTGGTGTAGGTTGGTTACCTTCTGATGTAGGCCAGGTCTCTGGTATATTCTGGGTACCTGTTGGTATATTCTGGGTACCTGCTGGGGTAAGTTGGGTACCTGCTGGTGTAGGTTGGTTACCTGCTGGTGTAGGCCAGGTCTCTGCTGGTATATTCTGGGTACTTGCTGGTGTAGACCAGGTCTCTGCTGGTATATTCTGGGTACCTGCTGGTGTAGACCAGGTCTCTGGTATATTCTGGGTACCTGCTGGTGTAGGCCAGGTCTCTGCTGGCATATTCTGGGTACTTGCTGGTGTAGGTTGGTTACCTACTGGTGTAGGCTGGGTATCTCCCGATGTAGGCCAGGTACCTGCTGGTGTAGGTTGGGTGCCTGCTGGTGTAGGTTGGTTACCTTCTGATGTAGGCCAGGTCTCTGGTATATTCTGGGTACCTGTTGGTATATTCTGGGTACCTGTTGGTATATTCTGGGTACCTGCTGGGGTAAATTGGGTACTTGCTGGTGTAGGTTGGTTACCTGCTGGTGTAGGCCAGGTCTCTGCTGGTATATTCTGGGTACCTGCTGGTGTAGGCCAGGTCTCTGCTGGTATATTCTGGGTACCTGCTGGTGTAGGTTGGGTACCTGCTGGTGTAGGCCAGGTTTCTGCTGGTATATTCTGGGTACCTGCTGGTGTAGGCCAGGTTTCTGCTGGTATATTCTGGGTACCTGCTGGTGTAGGCCAGGTTTCTGCTGGTATATTCTGGGTACCTGCTGGGGAAGGCTGGACTCCCAATATCTTGTTAAATTCGCCTGTATAATTATAACAGAAACTCAGAGCTGGATTGCTAAAAGTTACGTGAAAGTTTCACAATATGAAAATTTATGAAAGAACATGAACTCTGGGAGGGGAAGTGGGCATCCAGCTGCCCCTAGTGCCCTGCGGGGTCCCGCGCGCCCCCAGTGCCCTGCATTAGTGGGTGGACAGACTGTTATAACAGAGAGAGGGACGATATGGGAGCCATTGGCTTTTGAGAGCTCTGTATCCGTGATAGGGGTACAGCTTCAAGAAGTTGTATAAAATGTCAGAATGACCATGGCAAGATGGTATAGCTTTAAGAAATCTTTGACCGTAATTGCCTTTAATCAGGAACGACCCCTAGTCTGGAAGGATAAAGGCAGGGAAATGGTTCAGTCAAGGAGAGGAGGTTGGAGAGGACGGAGCTTGGAATGAGATGGTGTATGCTGGAAAGTAATCCCGGTTACTGGTTTGTTTGCCCACCAAGGCGTAAAGGGTCAAATTATGAGGACAGGTTGCATAGACTAGGCTTGTATTCTCTTGAGTGTAGAGCTTAAGGGGTGATCTAATTGAGGTGTTTATGATGATTAAAGGTATTGATAGAAACTATTCCCTCTGGTGGGGGAGTCCAGAACAAGGGGCATAATCTTTAAAATTAGAGCCAGGCTGTTCAGGGGTGATGTCAGGAAGCACTTCTTCACACAAAGGGTGGTGGAAATCTGGAACTCTCTGGGGGTCAGTTGAAACATTCAAGACAGATCAATGGATATTTGTTAGGCAAGGGATATGGAACAAAGGCAGATAAATGGAGTTAATATACAGATCAGCAATGATCTGATTAAATGGTGGAACAGGCTCTAGGGGCTGAATGGTCTCCTGTTCCCAATAATAGTAAAGCGATGCTGATAACTTAGTACAAGACATTGATTAGGCCACGGTTCGATTACTGTGTGCAGTTTCGGGAGCCCCATTAGAGAAAGGATATTAAAGCCGCAGAGAGCGGATAGCGGAGATTCACCAGGATGGGGCCAGGGACGGGAAACTCGAGTTCTGAGGAGAGACTGGCGATACTGGGACTGTTTCCACTGGAGCAGAGCAGGATAAAGAGAGATTCAATGGAGCTATTTCAAATGATGAAGTGTTTTGATAGTGAAAAGGGAAAGAGGGTTTCGTCTGTTTGAAGAGGAGGAATGATACTGAGTGAGGAGAGGGGTTGGAAGAATACTTTATGCACCCCTTCCCCTTCGCCCGGCACCTTCCCGTGCAAGCGCAGGAGATGCAACACATGCCCTTATACCTCCCCTCTTCCCACTGTCCAGGGCCCCAAACACCCAATCCAGGTGAAACAGCGATTTACTTGTACTTCTTGCAATTTAGTATACTGTATTCGCTGCTCACGATGTGGTCTCCTCTACATTGGGGAGACCAAACGCAGATTGGGTGACCGCTTTGCGGAACACCTCCGTTCAGTCCGCAAGGGGGACCCCGAGCTCCCGGTGGCCTGTCACTTTAATTCACCGCTTCACTCCCACTCTGACCTCACCGTCCTCGGCCTATTACACTGTTCCACAGAAGCGCAGCGTAAGCTCGAGGAACAGCACCTTATCTTTCGTTTAGGCACGCTACAGCCCTGTGGACTCAACATCGAGTTCAACAATTTCAGATCATAACCTCAGCCCCAATCACATTTATATTTTATTTTTTCATCCACCCTTTTGTTTGGCCCCCCCCTTTTTTTCCCTCCCAGAAGCTGGCAGCTGTCCTTCATTCTGCTAGTGTATTTCACACTTCATCTAGCCTCAACCTGTCACATCAACACCTCCTCTTGCCTTGATCTTCTCTTAATGTCTCTTAATCGCTCCTTTTGTTCTTTCATCCCCTCCCCCTTTTCCCAGCTTTATCCTTGCTTTAAATCTATTTCATTTCCTGCTTTTTTCCAGTTCTGACGGAAGGTCTTCGACCTGAAACGTTAACTCTCTTTCTCTCTCCACGGATGCTGCCTGGCCTGCTGAGTTTTTCCAGCGTTTTCTGTTGTTATTTCGGATTTCCAGCATCTGCAGTATTTTGTTATCATACTTTATGTAGAGTTGCATGGACACAGTGGGCTTGGCCAGTGAGAATAGTTAAGATGTGGATGTGCTGGTGCTGATTCTGGCCAGTTTACTGGCTACAGATCGACTAAGTAGGTGATGGGCCTTATTCCACATGACTAACAATTTCACTCCTGCTCCAATGGAACAGCGACTCCTTTCTCCAAAGGTCACCAAGACCTGTGCCAGGCATCTGTCAGCGAACAAATTTATCATCCTCCACAAGTGAATTGCAGAAACACTTGAGGCAGAGCAAGATACCGAGCCAAAGAGAGGAAGTGCAAGAGGGTAATTACTGTTGGATCGATCGCTCTATCAAAGAGTTGACTCGGACACGATGGGCCGAAGGGTCTCCTTCTGTGCTGCAAACATCTTTCATTCATTCTGTACTAAGTCAAGTTGAGCAAATTTCTTAGTAATTAAGTAAGAGAAGTGACTTCAGTCAGTCACACTGAGCGAGAGAGAGACCGGCTCGCTGGGTCACTGAGCGAGAGAGAGACCGGCTCGCTGGGTCACTGAGCGAGAGAGAGACCGGCTCGCTGGGTCACTGAGCGAGAGACCGGCTCGCTGGGTCACTGAGCGAGAGAGAGACCGGCTCGCTGGGTCACTGAGCGAGAGAGAGACCGGCTCGCTGGGTCACTGAGCGAGAGAGAGACCGGCTCGCTGGGTCACTGAGCGAGAGAGAGACCGGCTCGCTGGGTCACTGAGCGAGAGAGAGACCGGCTCGCTGGGTCACTGAGCGAGAGAGAGACCGGCTCGCTGGGTCACTGAGCGAGAGAGAGACCGGCTCGCTGGGTCACTGAGCGAGAGAGAGACCGGCTCGCTGGGTCACTGAGCGAGAGAGAGACCGGCTCGCTGGGTCACTGAGCGAGAGAGAGACCGGCTCGCTGGGTCACTGAGCGAGAGAGAGACCGGCTCGCTGGGTCACTGAGCGAGAGAGAGACCGGCTCGCTGGGTCACTGAGCGAGAGAGAGACCGGCTCGCTGGGTCACTGAGCGAGAGAGAGACCGGCTCGCTGGGTCACTGAGCGAGAGAGAGACCGGCTCGCTGGGTACTCCCGGTTACTGGTTTGTTTGCCCACCAAGGCTTAAAGGGTCTGTGCTGTGCTGAAGGGAGAAGTTTACCTTTTTTGCTGGTTTTACTGTTGCTGCGATTGGTCTGTGGTTGTCCTCGTGAGCTGATAGTACACCCCATCCTCACCAACGCTTGATCTTCTGTGATGAGGTCCCCTGTACACGACTTTAAAGCACCTTTCTCAGGCAGGTTTGGTTGGTGCGGGTGAATCGATGTTTATAGTGTTGTCCGAGTACAGCCTGTGTGTGGAGCAGACAGGGGAGGGGTCTTGATTGTAAGGGATTCTATTAATCTTCATTATCTGATGGTTAATCAGCCACATTCCTCCACCTTCTGCCTCTACAATGGAGCTACACAGCCCAGGAACTGCCAGTGCACCTGGGAACGGCTGGTAGTTTACTCACTGTTATGGTAACCGAGCCCCAGACTGTCACACCAAACATGTCCCCGCTTGTTACAGAGCCTCTTTTTCCACATCACGTGGCGAGCATGCCCAGTTGTCCTTCCCGCAGTGGCAGTGCCATTGTCTGTCTATTAATATGTTACCTGATTTACAGATTGCCAGCCCTGACTGGCCTGCCACACCTAGGATGGGAGGCTGAGGTGAGTGAGCCATCCACACCACTGGCTGAATGAAATCCCCACCTGGGGTCAGTCATGATGAGGGGCAGCAGGCCCCAAGCCTGGCGCTAGGCCGGGGCACCGATCTGGTGGTTTGGCAGCTGCTGCAGCGTCTCAAACCATTGCCAGTTGCTTGCTTGACATGTTTACATCCCCAGATGGTTATAGTCGACTTCAGAATGTCGCATTCACGCACGTCCGTCCGTCCAACACAGCCAGATACACAAACACCAACTTGGCCAGCATTCCAACGCCAATACTACAGAAAAAACTCCCGGAAATAACAGCTCGTGACATTGCCAGGTTTCGAATTTACTGAAGGGGATTTTTTTTTTAATCCTTTTCTTTTTATTTGGATCTTTGTTTGCTCCTGGCTTCAGTATCGGGTCAGTATTTCACCTGTAGTTCGAGAAAGATTTGTTTTTGAAAATGAGACACAAAGACGAACAACACCGTGAGAAAAGGGAGGTGAAAAAAAAGTGTCAGCAAGCTGAAATTAAATAACCCAGCTCCAGTGTTGTGATCTGGAGCGCGCTGCCTGAAAGGAAGCAGATTCAATAGTAACTTTCAAAAGGGAATTGGATAAATACTTGAAGGAAAAATCTGCTGGGCTATGGGTAAAGAGCGGGAGAGTGGGATCAAATAGCCGGCAAAGGCACGAAGGGCCGAATGGCCTCCTCCTGTGCTGTATCATTCTATGAAGTCTCTGGAGTTGGACTCGAATCCACAACCTCCTGATTGAGGTCTTCGGTTAAAATGTGCATAAAGGTTCTCAAAGACACAAACAACTTTATATTTGCTTTTAATAATTTTATTGTGAAATATGTAAATTTATGCCATTCTATTTTTTATCAACTCTTGTCAGCCCAGATTTTGTGCTCAAGTCTCTGTAGTGGGACTGGAGGTCAGGGGTGAGAGACAGGGTCAGCACTGGAGGTCAGGGGTGAGAGGCGGGGTCAGCGCCTGACCTGCTGAGTATTTCCAGCATTTTGTTTTTATTTCAGATTTCCAGCATCCGCAGTATCTTGCTTTTGTAAACAAAGCACTGGGGTCCATTTCTAGAGGGATAGAACTGTAAAGCAGAGAAGTTATGTTGAACTTGTATAGAACCTTGGTGAGATCACACTTGGAGCACTGTGAACTGTTCTGGTTATAAAATCTTTGGTACTGTGCATAGTTCATATTATAAAAAGGATATAGAGGCACTGGAGAAGGTGCAAATAAGATTTACAAGGATGATACCAGAACTATCAGGAATGACTGAACAGGCTGGGGCTCTTTTCTCTAGAAAAGAGAAGACTGAACACTGACCTGATGGAGGTCTTCCAGATTATGAAGGGGTTTGATAGGGTAGACGTAGAGACGATGTTTCCACTTGTGGGGGAGACCAGAACTAGGGGCCATAAATATAAGGTAGTCACTAATAAATCCAATGGGGAATTCAGGAGAAACTTCTTTACCCAGAGAGTGGTGAGAATGTGGAACTCGCTACCACATGGAATAGTTGAAGCAAACAGTATAGATTCATTTAAGGGGAAGCTAGATAAACACACGAGGGAGAAAGGAATAATAGGATATGTTGGTGGAGTTAGATGAAGAGGGGATGGGAGGAGGCTGGTGTGGAGCATAAACACCAGCATAGACCAGTTGGGCCGAATGGCCTGTTTCTGTGCTGTAAATACTATGTAAATACTGTTCTTGCAGGTCGAGCTTTCTCATCAGAGTCTGAACCAGCAACTCCAACTAGCAGCATCAAGACTGGAGGCTGGAAATAATGGGGCTGGTGAAGTTGTTACGCTACATGAGCATCGCTGGTTGCTCAGTTGGTGCACAGGCTGGGTGGGGTCTGAGGATTCAAGGAACCCTCTTATCTCAGAGACTGGCAAAGGAAGGCCAAATTCAAATATCATTGGGACTGCACTTGGCTCTGTTCAAACCACCACTATCTGTTCACTGCACGCGTGCAGTCTGCATCCATCTTGCTCTTGCTGAGTTACAGCAGGTCAGCCTCTGCCCAGCTCAGATACTCACCGGCCTTCCCAGCAGGTCAGCCTCTGCCCAGCTCAGATACTCACCGGCCTTCCCAGCAGGTCAGCCTCTGCCCAGCTCAGATACTCACCGGCCTTCCCAGCAGGTCAGCCTCTGCCCAGCTCAGATACTCACCGGCCTTCCCAGCAGGTCAGCCTCTGCCCAGCTCAGATACTCACCGGCCTTCCCAGCAGGTCAGCCTCTGCCCAGCTCAGATACTCACCGGCCTTCCCAGCAGGTCAGCCTCTGCCCAGCTCAGATACTCACCGGCCTTCCCAGCAGGTCAGCCTCTGCCCAGCTCAGATACTCACCGGCCTTCCCAGCAGGTCAGCCTCTGCCCAGCTCAGATACTCACCGGCCTTCCCAGCAGGTCAGCCTCTGCCCAGCTCAGATACTCACCGGCCTTCCCAGCTGAGGTTTGGCAGGAGCTCCATGTTATTTATTGATTACTCAGAGCAGTATGATCCTGTTTATTCTTTGGTTTCAGTGCAATAACTTGCTATGTTTCCAGCACTGTAACAGTGAAGAGCTACAGGCAGTGCAGTAGTCTTGTGTTGTCAGGCTGTATAATCTCTGGGGGTCATTGAGCAGAACCACTTACATTGCTTCACACAGCTGCCCTCTTGCCCGCACTGTGCTTTACAATCGATCTTAATTGGATTGTCTGTAAGATTCTGCGAATGCAGGAAACTTGAAACAAAGACAGGAAATACTGGAAAGATGCAGCGGGTCAGTCAGTGTCTGTGGGAGAACAAGGAGTTAATGTTTCGAGTGCAGTACTGGAACAACTGGATCCGTTACTACAATCAGAAAAAGGGAGGGGTAAATATATGAAAACAAAGGTGGGGCGAGGGGTGATGTGAGGATCAGGGGTGAGGGAGTGAGGAGTGGAGGATCAGGGGTGTGAGGATTGGGGTGAGGGGGCGAGGAGTGGAGTGAGGATCACGGGTGAGGGAGTGGAGTGAGAATCGGGGGTGAGTGGCGTGAGAATCGGGGGTGTGGAGTGGAGTGAGGATCGGGGGTGTGGAGTGGAGTGAGGATCGGGGGGAGGAGTGGAGTGAGGATCGGGGGGAGGAGTGGAGTGAGGATCGGGGGGAGGAGTGGAGTGAGGATCGGGGGTGTGAGTGGAGTGAGGATCGGGGGTGTGAGTGGAGTGAGGATCGGGGGTGAGTGAGGATCGGGGGTGTGAGTGGAGTGAGGATCGGGGGTGTGAGTGGAGTGAGGATCGGGGGTGTGAGTGGAGTGAGGATCGGGGGTGTGAGGAGTGAAGATCGGGGGTGTGAGTGGAGTGAGGATCGGGGGTGTGAGGAGTGAGGATCGGGGGTGTGAGTGGAGTGAGGATCGGGGATGTGAGTGGAGTGAGGATCGGGGGTGTGAGTGGAGTGAGGATCGGGGGTGTGAGTGGAGTGAGGATCGGGGGTGTGAGTGGAGTGAGGATCGGGGGTGTGAGTGGAGTGAGGATCGGGGGTGTGAGTGGAGTGAGGATCGGGGGTGTGAGTGGAGTGAGGATCGGGGGAGAGGGAGTGGAGTGAGGATCGGGGGTGTGGAGTGAGGATCGGGGGTGTGGAGTGAGGATCGGGGGTGTGGAGTGAGGATCGGGGGGAGGAGTGGAGTGAGGATCGGGGGTGTGGAGTGGAGTGAGGATCGGGGGGAGGAGTGGAGTGAGGATCGGGGGAGAGGGAGTGGAGTGAGGATCGGGGGGAGGGAGTGGAGTGAGGATCGGGGGTGTGAGTGGAGTGAGGATCGGGGGTGAGGAGTGGAGTGAGGATCGGGGGTGAGGAGTGGAGTGAGGATCGGGGTGAGGAGTGGAGTGAGGATCGGGGGAGAGGGAGTGGAGTGAGGATCGGGGGGAGGAGTGGAGTGAGGATCGGGGTGTGGAGTGAGGATCGGGAGTGAGGATCGGGGTGAGGAGTGGAGTGAGGATCGGGGTGAGGAGTGGAGTGAGGATCAGGGTGAGGAGTGGAGTGAGGATCAGGGTGAGGAGTGGAGTGAGGATCGGGGGAGAGGGAGTGGAGTGAGGATCGGGGAGAGGGAGTGGAGTGAGGATCGGGGGAGAGGGAGTGGAGTGAGGATCGGGGAGGAGGAGGAGGATCGGGGAGAGGGAGTGAGAGGATCGGGGGGAGGAGTGGAGTGAGGATCGGGGGGAGGAGTGGAGTGAGGATCGGGGGGAGGAGTGGAGTGAGGATCAGGGTGAGGAGTGGAGTGAGGATCGGGGGAGAGGGAGTGGAGTGAGGATCGGGGGAGAGGGAGTGGAGTGAGGATCGGGGGAGAGGGAGTGGAGTGAGGATCGGGGGGAGGAGTGGAGTGAGGATCGGGGAGAGGGAGTGGAGTGAGGATCGGGGGGAGGAGTGGAGTGAGGATCGGGGGGAGGAGTGGAGTGAGGATCGGGGTGAGGAGTGGAGTGAGGATCGGGGTGAGGAGTGGAGTGAGGATCGGGGTGAGGAGTGGAGTGAGGATCGGGGTGAGGAGTGGAGTGAGGATCGGGGGTGTGGAGTGGAGTGAGGATCGGGGGTGAGGAGTGGAGTGAGGATCGGGGGTGAGGAGTGGAGTGAGGATCGGGGGTGAGGGAGTGGAGTGAGGATCGGGGTGAGGGAGTGGAGTGAGGATCGGGGGTGAGGGAGTGGAGTGAGGATCGGGGGGAGGGAGTGGAGTGAGGATCGGGGTGTGGAGTGAGGATCGGGGGTGAGGAGTGGAGTGAGGATCGGGGTTAGGAGTGGAGTGAGGATCAGCGTGAGGAGTGGAGTGAGGATCGGGGGAGAGGGAGTGGAGTGAGGATCGGGGGGAGGGAGTGGAGTGAGGATCGGGGTGAGGGAGTGGAGTGAGGATCGGGGGTGAGGGAGTGGAGTGAGGATCGGGGGGAGGGAGTGGAGTGAGGATCGGGGTGTGGAGTGAGGATCGGGGGAGAGGGAGTGGAGTGAGGATCGGGGGTGTGGAGTGGAGTGAGGATCGGGTGAGGAGTGGAGTGAGGATCGGGTGAGGAGTGGAGTGAGGATCGGGGTGAGGGAGTGGAGTGAGGATCGGGGGTGAGGAGTGGAGTGAGGATCGGGGTGAGGAGTGGAGTGAGGATCGGGGTGAGGAGTGGAGTGAGGATCGGGGGCAGGGAGTGGAGTGAGGATCGGGGGCAGGGAGTGGAGTGAGGATCGGGGTGAGGAGTGGAGTGAGGATCGGGGGTGTGGAGTGGAGTGAGGATCGGGGTGAGGGAGTAGAGTGAGGATCGGGGTGAGGGAGTGGAGTGAGGATCGGGGGGTGAGGGAGTGGAGTGAGGATCGGGGGGTGAGGAGTGGAGTGAGGATCGGGGGTGTGGAGTGGAGTGAGGATCGGGGTGAGGGAGTGGAGTGAGGATCGGGGGGTGAGGAGTGGAGTGAGGATCGGGGGGAGGGAGTGGAGTGAGGATCGGGGGGAGGGAGTGGAGTGAGGATCGGGGGTAAGGAGTGGAGTGAGGATCGGGGGTGAGGAGTGGGGTGAGGAGTGGAGTGAGGATCGGGGTGAGGAGTGGAGTGAGGATCGGGGTGAGGAGTGGAGTGAGGATCGGGAGGAGTGGAGTGAGGATCGGGGGGAGGGAGTGGAGTGAGGATCGGGGGGAGGGAGTGGAGTGAGGATCGGGGGTGTGGAGTGGAGTGAGGATCGGGGTGAGGAGTGGAGTGAGGATCGGGGGGAGGGAGTGGAGTGAGGATCGGGGGGGAGGGAGTGGAGTGAGGATCGGGGGGAGGGAGTGGAGTGAGGATCGGGGTGAGGAGTGGAGTGAGGATCGGGGGGAGGGAGTGGAGTGAGGATCGGGGGTGAGGATCGGGGGGAGGGAGTGGAGTGAGGATCGGGGGTGTGAGTGGAGTGAGGATCGGGGTGAGTGGAGTGGAGTGAGGATCGGGGTGAGGGAGTGGAGTGAGGATCGGGGGGAGGAGTGGAGTGAGGATCGGGGTGAGGGAGTGGAGTGAGGATCGGGGGGAGGAGTGGAGTGAGGATCGGGGTGAGGAGTGGAGTGAGGATCGGGGTGAGGAGTGGAGTGAGGATCGGGGTGAGGAGTGGAGTGAGGATCGGGGTGAGGAGTGGAGTGAGGATCGGGGTGAGGAGTGGAGTGAGGATCGGGGTGAGGAGTGGAGTGAGGATCGGGGTGAGGAGTGGAGTGAGGATCGGGGTGAGGAGTGGAGTGAGGGTGGGACAAGGTGAGGCTAGTTGTAGGAGGGGCGTAGTGTGGAGTCATGAACTGATCATCTCCATCAAAGAATGGACTCAAACATAAAATGATTACAGCAACAATCAAGTTAGTTTCTTTAATCACCGACCCTGTCTCTCCCTGACTACTCACAGCCCAGTCTCCATTTCAGTAATGAAGGTTGGGAGTCCAGTTTTTGAAGAGCTCTGTGAACACCATCAGTGCCATTCTCAGACTCCGCCAGGTGCCAGGCTCGAGCACATCCTGCAACAACAACAAAATCCTGCGGCTACTGAAACTCCAGAATCAAAACAGGAAATGCTGGGAATACTCAGCAGGCCAGGCATCATCGGAGCAGACAGAGTTAACGTTTCAGCCCGGTGACCTTTCATCAGGGTGACCTTTCATCAGAACATATCCTGCAGGCTGATTCCTGTCATTAATGCTGATGGAAAATCTTGGCCCAACAGCTCCTGGAACAGGCCAAGCTCAAACGGCAGCCTGGGATGAAGTTTCACTTGGGTTTCCGAGTTGTGTGGCAGAGGTTCAATATTCAGATCCTTGCATTGCTCTGTTAAAGCACAGGCTGCCGTTGCTGTCAGTTAGAAGTGTTGTGTACATTTTCAGAATGACACCATACCACAGATAGACACGAGACTGATTCACCTTGAGATTTATTCAGAGCACACACACAATCTCCTAAAATATAAGAGTAAACAGTGCAAGCAACACAGAGTTCAGGTCCTGATATGTGACTGTATGCAGTGAGTGACTGTGGCCACAAGCCAGTCATCGCTCGGTCCTCGCACAGAGATGGAGAAATACACAGGGTTAATATCCTGCAGAAATTATCGCTGGTTTGAAAATGACACAAGCCCTGTGAAGTACAGTCCTGGCACAAGGTGCAGCAACGCTGAATTCAGACAGATCTTCAACTAAACCAGTGCAGTGGGTCGAGTCAGTGATCTGTGGAGTCAATTGTCTTTGGAGAGATGGATGTGGGGACTTGGGGTGGGCAAGCACGGCGGACTGGGGCAAGCACGGCGGACTGGGGCAAGCATGGCGGGCAGGAGCAGGTACAGCGGGCAGGGTCCGAGACCCTGTGGGTGAGCTCTGGTTCCCACAAACAAGGCAGATTGTAACTCTCCTCCATGCTGCATCTTCTCACAACTGACATCAGTAAGGAGAAGGCGGGAGCAGGTACAGCGGGCGGGAGCAGGTACAGCGGGCGGGAGCAGGATCGAGCTTTTGTTTATTAAAGGAAGGTCCAAAGTCAAAAATGATTTTTCCCCAAAGTAAACAGACTTTTCCAATGAAGAACTGGATGGCGTGACAGCGTGACACAATCTTTTCAATAAAATGACGCAGTGCTCGTGATCGTGATCCATTAATACTGTGACTTAATATAGAGTGACTCCATGACACGGATGCAGTCGCAGCAGTACAATCGCAGCATTACAGCAATAGAATGACAGTGATCCAGTCAGAGTGTGACAGTAACTGTTCCTGTGGCTCAGTAATAGTTACAGTACCACTAACAGAGTGATCCTGTAACACTGTCACAGTCTAACAGAGTCACAGTATCATAGCCAAATGACACTTTAATACAGTCACAAAAACAGATGGACACTTGTACAGTTACATTACCACAGCAATGAAGTGATGCAGTAACACTGTAATAAAATGACAGTAATAGACAATATCAAAAAAAACAGAACTAGAGCGCCTTTCACGAGCACAGGACATCCCAAAACACTTTGCAGTCAATGAAGTACCTTTGAAGTATAGTCACTGTTGTAATGCAGCAAACGTGGCACAGCAAGCTCCCACACACAGCAATGTGATAATGACCAGATAATCTACTTTAGTGATGTTGATTGAGGGATAAATATTAGCCAGGACACCGGGGATAACTCCCCTGTTCTTCTTCGAAATAGTGCCAGGGGATCTTTTACGTTCACCTGAGGGGGCATCTCATCCGAAAGATGACACCTCCGACAGTGCAGCGTTCCCTCAGCACTGCACTGGGGTGTCAGCCTGGATTTTTGTGCTCAAGTCTCTGGAGTGGGACTTGAACTCACAACCTTCTGACGCAGAGTGAGCGTGCTGCCCACTGAGCCATGGCTGACAGTAATAGTGACAGTAATAGTCACAAAGTCATAGTAGTGGCACAGTATCACTGTTAGTAACAGTGAGAATAAGAGTACAGTAATGCAGTCACAGTGACACAGTAATAGAGCGAGAGTAACTGAGAAGCACAGTAATAGTGACTAATGGAGGGATACAGCAATACAGTCACCACTGTTACAGAGCCCCCCCCCCCCCCGGGTCACAGAGCACCCCCCCCCCGGGTCACAGAGCCCCCCCCCCCCCGCACCCCCCGGTCGCAGAGCCCCACCCCTACCCCCGGTCACAGAGCCCCCCCCTCACAGTGTCAGCACCGTAATGCGAGGGTAGATGTTTTTGTTTGGTATATTCTTATGACATAAAAATTCACTCCTTCCAGTTTGATGGAATATCAAGTGGATTGACATAAAGTGCTTCAACGACCTATAATAAACTCTCTCTATGTGTAGCATAAATATAACATTCATTGTCTGGTAGATAACATCATTCAATATTACAGCAAAACCTCAAGCATACAAATATTTCAAATCTTCACTCAGGTTACTAATCAAAGGGGCCGAATTGCTCTCAGTATCGAGCTCGCTTCATACAGATCCTGTCGGCAGTGAAACACACGCCAGCTCCCCCCGGCCTAGAGGGCGAACTCCGTGTTACACACTTCTCCACATTCCAGACACGTACAAACCATTAGACAGGAGCAAAGCCGGTAATAGAACGAGGGCCAGTGTACGAGGGGCAGGTACTAACGGGTAATAGAACGAGGGCCAGTGTGGGGTTTGGATATGGTGGGATGTGGGTGAGGGGTTGGGATATGGTGGGATGTGGGTGAGTGGGGTTTGGATATGGTGGGATGTGGGTGAGGGGTTGAGGGATATGGTGGGATGTGGGTGAGTGGGGTTGAGGGATATGGTGGGATGTGGGTGAGTGGGGTTGGGATATGGTGGGATGTGGGTGAGTGGGGTTGAGGGATATGGTGGGATGTGGGTGAGGGGGTTGGGATATGGTGGGATGTGGGTGAGGGGTTGGGATATGGTGGGATGTGGGTGAGTGGGGTTGAGGGATATGGTGGGATTGTTACAGGGAAGAGACCCTTACAAACACCCCTGATAATATATTGTACACAACAGCGGAGTAGCTTCTGGGTTTGGGTATAAAGGATCCGCCCCGGCCCACAGACTCTCACTCTTACTCTCAGATTCTACGCTGGGACAACCTGTCTCCCCACCACTGTTTTCAATCAGTTCTAACTGATCCAGGTGATTTCCATATTACTCTGGGACCATCGCTGGTCCTACTGTATGAAGTGCTACTACATACAAAACAAGCAAAGCTGCCACTGAAGCTCTAAGCTCCTCAGGATGCTGCGGGCCGAGTCTAACCACACCTCCTCCTTATCAAAGTGCAACATGCAGAACAAATTTCAGCAAAGTTTGAGGGATTTTAAATCACACAATAATTCACAGTTAAACGATAAAACATTTCCTGCTTAAAGCATCTCCACTCTAAGCTTAACAGTTCTTGAAGTTCCAACGAGTTCTGTGATCACAGATTTTATATAATAGATAGGTTTCCGCTTTTTTAATCACCGGAATACCCAAGATCTGCTTAGTCATCAGGTGACAGAGTTCAGAGCAAAGCCGTGACCTCGGGATTTGCTCTGGTTCCAGCTCCACCTGACAGCAGCACTTAGTGACTCACATGATGCATGTTTCAAGCACCTGGGGCAGGGGGCGGGGAACGGGCGGGTCAGGGGAACGGGGAACGGGCGGGTCAGGGGAACGGGCGGGTCAGGGGAACGGAGAACGGGCGGGTCAGGGGGAACGGAGAACGGGCGGGTCAGGGGGAACGGGCGGGTCAGGGGGAACGGAGAACGGGCGGGTCAGGGGGAACGGGCGGGTCAGGGGAACGGGCGGGTCAGGGGAACGGGCGGGTCAGGGGAACGGAGAACGGGCGGGTCAGGGGGAACGGGCGGGTCAGGGGAACGGGCGGGTCAGGGGAACGGAGAACGGGCGGGTCAGGGGGAACGGAGAACGGGCGGGTCAGGGGGAACGGGCGGGTCAGGGGGAACGGGCGGGTCAGGGGAACGGGGGAACGGGCGGGTCAGGGGGAACGGGGGAACGGGCGGGTCGGGGAACGGAGAACGGGCGGGTCAGGGGGAACGGGCGGGTCAGGGGGAACGGGCGGGTCAGGGGGAACGGAGAACGGGCGGGTCAGGGGGAACAAGCGGGTCAGGGGGAACGGGCGGGTCAGGGGAACGGGCGGGTCAGGGGAACGGGGAACGGGCGGGTCAGGGGGAACGGGCGGGTCAGAGGAACGGGGAACGGGCGGGTCAGGGGAACGGGCGGGTCAGGGG
The DNA here is from genome assembly GCA_030390025.1 of Squalus acanthias. Taxonomy (NCBI): domain Eukaryota; kingdom Metazoa; phylum Chordata; class Chondrichthyes; order Squaliformes; family Squalidae; genus Squalus; species Squalus acanthias. Next base: position 2,597,545 of record JASTWF010000044.1, read on the forward strand.
AACGGGCGGGTCAGGGGAATGGGCGGGTCAGGGGAACGGGCGGGTCAGGGGAACGGGCGGGTCGGGAACGGGCGGGTCAGGGGAACGGGCGGGTCAGGGGAACGGGAACGGGCGGGTCAGGGGAACGGGCGGGTCAGGGGAACGGGCGGGTCAGGGGAACGGGCGGGTCAGGGGAACGGGGAACGGGCGGGTCAGGGGGAACGGGCGGGTCAGGGGAACGGGCGGGTCAGGGGAACGGGCGGGTCAGGGGAACGGGCGGGTCAGGGGAACGGGCGGGTCAGGGGAACGGGGAACGGGCGGGTCAGGGGGAACGGGGAACGGGCGGGTCAGGGGGAACGGGGAACGGGCGGGTCAGGGGAATGGGCGGGTCAGGGGAACGGGCGGGTCAGGGGAACGGGCGGGTCAGGGGAACGGGCGGGTCAGGGGAACGGGCGGGTCAGGGGGAACGGAGAACGGGCGGGTCAGGGGAACGGGGAACGGGCGGGTCAGGGGAACGGGCGGGTCAGGGGAACGGGCGGGTCAGGGGAGGGAGGGGCCGGTCTCGGGAGGGAGGGGCGGGTCTCGGGAGGGAGGGGCCGGTCTCGGGAGGGAGGGCCCGGTCTCGGGAGGGAGGGGCGGGTCTCGGGAGGGAGGGGCCGGTCTCGGGAGGGAGGGCACGGTCTCGGGAGGGAGGGGCCGGTCTTGGGAGGGAGGGGCGGGTCTCGGGAGGGAGGGGCCGGTCTCGGGAGGGAGGGGCCAGTCTCAGGTGGGCGGGCCCGGTCTCGGGAGGGAGGGGCCAGTCTCAGGTGGGCGGGCCCGGTCTCGGGAGGGAGGGGCCCGTCTCGGGAGGGAGGGGCCGGTCTCGGGAGGGAGGGGCCGGTCTCGGGAGGGAGGGGCGGGTCTCGGGAGGGAGGGCCCGGTCTCGGGAGGGAGGGGCCGGTCTCGGGAGGGAGGGGCCCGGTCTCGGGAGGGAGGGGCCGGTCTCGGGAGGGTCTCGGGAGGGAGGGGTCGGTCTCGGGAGGGAGGGGCGGGTCTCGGGAGGGAGGGGCCGGTCTCGGGAGGGAGGGCACGGTCTCGGGAGGGAGGGGCCGGTCTCGGGAGGGAGGGGCGGGTCTCGGGAGGGAGGGGCCGGTCTCGGGAGGGAGGGGCCAGTCTCAGGTGGGCGGGCCCGGTCTTGGGAGGGAGGGGCCGGTCTCGGGAGGGAGGGGCCGGTCTCGGGAGGGAGGGGCCGGTCTCGGGAGGGAGGGGCGGGTCTCGGGAGGGAGGGCCCGGTCTCGGGAGGGGGGGGCCGGTCTCGGGAGGGAGGGGCCCGGTCTCGGGAGGGAGGGGCCGGTCTCGGGAGGGAGGGCCCGGTCTCGGGAGGGAGGGGCCCGGTCTCGGGAGGGAGGGGCCCGGTCTCGGGAGGGAGGGGCCAGTCTCGGGAGGGAGAGGCCAGTCTCGGGAGGGAGGGGCCGGTCTCGGGAGGGAGGGGCGGGTCTCGGGAGGGAGGGGCCGGTCTCGGGAGGGAGGGCACGGTCTCGGGAGGGAGGGGCCGGTCTCGGGAGGGAGGGGCCGGTCTCGGGAGGGAGGGGCCGGTCTCGGGAGGGAGGGGCGGGTCTCGGGAGGGAGGGGCCGGTCTCGGGAGGGAGGGGCGGGTCTCGGGAGGGAGGGGCCGGTCTCGGGAGGGAGGGCCCGGTCTCGGGAGGGAGGGGCCCGGTCTCGGGAGGGAGGGGCCAGTCTCGGGAGGGAGAGGCCGGTCTCGGGAGGGAGGGGCCGGTCTCGGGAGGGAGGGGCGGGTCTCGGGAGGGAGGGGCCGGTCTCGGGAGGGAGGGCACGGTCTCGGGAGGGAGGGGCCGGTCTCGGGAGGGAGGGGCGGGTCTCGGGAGGGAGGGGCCGGTCTCGGGAGGGAGGGGCCAGTCTCAGGTGGGCGGGCCCGGTCTCGGGAGGGAGGGGCCAGTCTCAGGTGGGCGGGCCCGGTCTCGGGAGGGAGGGGCCGGTCTCGGGAGGGAGGGGCCGGTCTCGGGAGGGAGGGGCCGGTCTCGGGAGGGAGGGGCGGGTCTCGGGAGGGAGGGCCCGGTCTCGGGAGGGAGGGGCCGGTCTCGGGAGGGAGGGGCCCGGTCTCGGGAGGGAGGGGCCGGTCTCGGGAGGGAGGGGTCGGTCTCGGGAGGGAGGGGCGGGTCTCGGGAGGGAGGGGCCGGTCTCGGGAGGGAGGGCACGGTCTCGGGAGGGAGGGGCCGGTCTCGGGAGGGAGGGGCGGGTCTCGGGAGGGAGGGGCCGGTCTCGGGAGGGAGGGGCCAGTCTTGGGAGGGAGGGGCGGGTCTCGGGAGGGAGGGGCCGGTCTCGGGAGGGAGGGGCCAGTCTCAGGTGGGCGGGCCCGGTCTCGGGAGGGAGGGGCCAGTCTCAGGTGGGCGGGCCCGGTCTCGGGAGGGAGGGGCCGGTCTCGGGAGGGAGGGGCCGGTCTCGGGAGGGAGGGGCCGGTCTCGGGAGGGAGGGGCGGGGTCTCGGGAGGGAGGGACCGGTCTCGGGAGGGAGGGGCCGGTCTCGGGAGGGAGGGGCCCGGTCTCGGGAGGGAGGGGCCGGTCTCGGGAGGGTCTCGGGAGGGAGGGGTCGGTCTCGGGAGGGAGGGGCGGGTCTCGGGAGGGAGGGGCCGGTCTCGGGAGGGAGGGCACGGTCTCGGGAGGGAGGGGCCGGTCTCGGGAGGGAGGGGCGGGTCTCGGGAGGGAGGGGCCGGTCTCGGGAGGGAGGGGCCAGTCTCAGGTGGGCGGGCCCGGTCTCGGGAGGGAGGGGCCAGTCTCAGGTGGGCGGGCCCGGTCTTGGGAGGGAGGGGCCGGTCTCGGGAGGGAGGGGCCGGTCTCGGGAGGGAGGGGCCGGTCTCGGGAGGGAGGGGCGGGTCTCGGGAGGGAGGGCCCGGTCTCGGGAGGGGGGGGCCGGTCTCGGGAGGGAGGGGCCCGGTCTCGGGAGGGAGGGGCCGGTCTCGGGAGGGAGGGCCCGGTCTCGGGAGGGAGGGGCCCGGTCTCGGGAGGGAGGGGCCCGGTCTCGGGAGGGAGGGGCCAGTCTCGGGAGGGAGAGGCCAGTCTCGGGAGGGAGGGGCCGGTCTCGGGAGGGAGGGGCGGGTCTCGGGAGGGAGGGGCCGGTCTCGGGAGGGAGGGCACGGTCTCGGGAGGGAGGGGCCGGTCTCGGGAGGGAGGGGCCGGTCTCGGGAGGGAGGGGCGGGTCTCGGGAGGGAGGGGCCGGTCTCGGGAGGGAGGGGCGGGTCTCGGGAGGGAGGGGCCGGTCTCGGGAGGGAGGGCCCGGTCTCGGGAGGGAGGGGCCCGGTCTCGGGAGGGAGGGGCCAGTCTCGGGAGGGAGAGGCCGGTCTCGGGAGGGAGGGGCCGGTCTCGGGAGGGAGGGGCGGGTCTCGGGAGGGAGGGGCCGGTCTCGGGAGGGAGGGCACGGTCTCGGGAGGGAGGGGCCGGTCTCGGGAGGGAGGGGCGGGTCTCGGGAGGGAGGGGCCGGTCTCGGGAGGGAGGGGCCAGTCTCAGGTGGGCGGGCCCGGTCTCGGGAGGGAGGGGCCAGTCTCAGGTGGGCGGGCCCGGTCTCGGGAGGGAGGGGCCGGTCTCGGGAGGGAGGGGCCGGTCTCGGGAGGGAGGGGCCGGTCTCGGGAGGGAGGGGCGGGTCTCGGGAGGGAGGGCCCGGTCTCGGGAGGGAGGGGCCGGTCTCGGGAGGGAGGGGCCCGGTCTCGGGAGGGAGGGGCCGGTCTCGGGAGGGAGGGGTCGGTCTCGGGAGGGAGGGGCGGGTCTCGGGAGGGAGGGGCCGGTCTCGGGAGGGAGGGCACGGTCTCGGGAGGGAGGGGCCGGTCTCGGGAGGGAGGGGCGGGTCTCGGGAGGGAGGGGCCGGTCTCGGGAGGGAGGGGCCAGTCTCAGGTGGGCGGGCCCGGTCTCGGGAGGGAGGGGCCAGTCTCAGGTGGGCGGGCCCGGTCTCGGGAGGGAGGGGCCGGTCTCGGGAGGGAGGGGCCGGTCTCGGGAGGGAGGGGCCGGTCTCGGGAGGGAGGGGCGGGTCTCGGGAGGGAGGGCCCGGTCTCGGGAGGGGGGGGCCGGTCTCGGGAGGGAGGGGCCCGGTCTCGGGAGGGAGGGGCCGGTCTCGGGAGGGAGGGGCGGGTCTCGGGAGGGAGGGGCGGGTCTCGGGAGGGAGGGGCGGGTCTCGGGAGGGAGGGGCCGGTCTCGGGAGGAAGGGGCTGGTCTCGGGTTGGAGGGGCGGGTTTCGGGCGGGAGGGGCAGTTCCCAACCTCCTGCCTGACCTACTGTGTGCCTCAGTGCAGGGCCCAGTGACACCTGGTGCTGTGGCTGGCCCTGATCCCTCACCCAGGGGCCTGTGAGAATCCTGGGTGTGGGCTGGAGACAGGGAGGTAGGTTGAATTTTAAAGCCCCCCTTCAGCATGCCTCTTGCTTGCTGACCTGCACCGACCCAGACTCCCGCTCGGGGAACCCCGCTGTCTGCTGTAGGGGGGAGAGGCCCAGAGCTGAGCGGAAATCTGCCTCCTCCCCGCCAGGGGCAGGCCTGTGCTGAGGGTGTCCGAGACCATGTCAACGGCCCAGGAAGGGCTACCTCGGCACTGCTGGGTCCGGACAGGAACAGGGGGCATCGGGTGGCACTGTCCCGCCCAGTGCTGGGGCAGAAGGGAAGGGGCAGGAATCGGCCCAATGAAGAGCAGGGATTGGCAGCAGATGAGCCGAGGAACGACTGGTCGGTAGGGTAGAACTAGCAGGTGGAGGAGCAGCAAATAGAATCTGGCCATATGGAAACTACTGCAAAAACATTCAGATCAGAGGCTGGGCTAATGTCAGATTCCCGTACATCCCAGCACACACCATGCACAGGAACAAGCTCCAGCCCACACCTTGCTCCGACTCCCCTCCGTCCTCCTACTCCTCCATCCTCCTGTGTCTCTGAGCAACTCCATAAGGTACATGGGCTGCGATCGTGCCCATCTCCTGCGCACCTTCCACATGAAACATTTGATCGTCAAAGAAAATGTGGGGCCGGATTTTCTGCAGGAGCGGCCCCTTGGGAGCGCCGGCCAGGAACAGAGCCTCGTCCGTCTCCAGGCCCCAGCTGCGCAGCGTCTTCAGCGCCCGCGCACCCGAGCTGGCCGCACTCCGAGCCGTCACCAGGTACGTGCGGATTGGGCACTTCAAACGCTGGCCTTTCGCGTAAAACTTCTTCTGTAACTTCCCCAGAGATTCCAAAAATCCTTTGAGAGGTCCCTGTAAACACGGAATTAAAACAATTCACCGAGAGCGTAGAGAGTGTTCACACTCACAGTGCAGAGAATGTTCACACTCAGAGTGCAGAGAATGTTCACACTCACAGTGCAGAGAATGTTCACACTCACAGTGCAGTGTTCACACTCACAGTGCAGAGAATGTTCACACTCACAGTGCAGAGCATGTTCACACTCAAAATGCAGAGAATGTTCACACTCACAGTGCAGAGAATGTTCACACTCAGTGCAGAGAATGTTCACACTCACAGTGCAGGGAATGTTCACACTCACAATGCAGAGAATGTTCACACTCAGTGCAGAGAATGTTCATACTCACAGTGCAGAGGGTTCGCACTTGTGCAGAGAGTGTTCACACTCAGTGCAGAGAATGTTCACACTCACAATGCAGAGAGTGTTCCCACTCACAGTGCAGAGAGTGTTCACACTCAGTGCAGAGAATGTTCACACTCAGTGCAGAGAATGTTCACACTCACAGTGCAGTGTTCACACTCAGTGCAGAGATGTTCACACTCAGTGTAGAGAGTGTTCACACTTAGTGCAGAGAATGTTCACACTCAGTGCAGAGAATGTTCACACTCACAGTGCAGAGTGTTCACACTCACAGTGCAGAGAGTGTTCACACTCACAGTGCAGAGAATGTTCACACTCACAGTGCAGAGTGTTCACACTCACAGTGCAGAGAGTGTTCACACTCACAGTGCCGAGAATGTTCACACTCACAGTGCAGAGTGTTCACACTCACAGTGCAGAGAATGTTCACACTCACAGTGCAGAGTGTTCACACTCAGTGCAGATAATGTTCACACTCAGTGCAGAAAGCATTCACACTCACAGTGCAGAGAATGTTCACACTCACAGTGCAGAGAGTGTTCACACTCACAGTGCAGAGAGTATTCACACTCACAGTGCAGAGAGTATTCACACTCACAGTGCAGAGAATGTTCACACTCACAGCAGAGAGTGTTCACACTCAGTGCAGAGAGTGTTCACACTCACAGAGCAGAGAGTGTTCACACTCACAGCAGAGAGTGTTCACACTCAGTGCAGAGAGTGTTCACACTCACAGCAGAGAATGTTCACACTCACAGTGCAGAGAGTGTTCACACTCAGTGCAGAGAGTGTTCACACTCAGTGCAGAGAGTGTTCACACTCACAGTGCAGAGAGTGTTCACACTCAGTGCAGAGACTGTTCACACTCACAGTGCAGGCAGTGTTCACACTCAGTGCAGAGAGTGTTCACACTCACAGTGCAGAGAGTGTTCACACTCACAGTGCAGAGTGTTCACACTCAGTGCAGAGAGTGTTCACACTCAGTGCAGAGTGTTCACACTCAGTGCAGAGAGTATTCACACTCACAGTGCAGAGAGTATTCACACTCACAGTGCAGAGAATGTTCACACTCACAGCAGAGAGTGTTCACACTCAGTGCAGAGAGTGTTCACACTCAGTGCAGAGCGTGTTCACACTCAGTGCAGAGAGTGTTCACACTCACAGTGCAGAGAGTGTTCACACTCAGTGCAGAGACTGTTCACACTCAGTGCAGAGACTGTTCACACTCAGTGCAGAGAGTGTTCACACTCACAGAGCAGAGTGTTCACACTCACAGCAGAGACTGTTCACACTCACAGTGCAGAGAGTGTTCACACTCACAGCAGAGAATGTTCACACTCACAGTGCAGAGAGTGTTCACACTCAGTGCAGAGAGTGTTCACACTCAGTGCAGAGAGTGTTCACACTCACAGTGCAGAGAGTGTTCACACTCAGTGCAGAGACTGTTCACACTCAGTGCAGAGAGTGTTCACACTCACAGAGCAGAGGGTGTTCACACTCACAGCAGAGAGTGTTCACACTCACAGTGCAGAGAGTGTTCACACTCACAGCAGAGAATGTTCACACTCACAGTGCAGAGAGTGTTCACACTCACAGTGCAGAGAGTGTTCACACTCACAGTGCAGACAGTGTTCACACTCAGTGCAGAGAGTGTTCACACTCACAGTGCAGAGAGTGTTCACACTCACAGTGCAGTGTTCACACTCAGTGCAGAGAGTGTTCACACTCAGTGCAGAGTGTTCACACTCAGTGCAGAGTGTTCACACTCACAGCGCAGAGAGTGTTCACACTCAGTGCAGAGAGTGTTCACACTCACAGTGCAGAGAGTATTCACACTCACAGTGCAGAGTGTTCACACTCACAGTGCAGAGAGTGTTCACACTCAGTGCAGAGAGTGTTCACACTCACAGTGCCGATAGTGTTCACACTCACAGTGCAGAGAGTGTTCACACTCAGTGCAGTGTTCACACTCAGTGCAGAGAATGTTCACACTCACAGTGCAGATAGTGTTCACACTCACAGTGCAGAGAGTGTTCACACTCAGTGCAGTGTTCACACTCAGTGCAGAGAATGTTCACACTCACAGTGCAGATAGTGTTCACACTCACAGTGCAGATAGTGTTCACACTCACAGTGCAGAGAGTGTTCACACTCACAGTGCAGATAGTGTTCACACTCACAGTGCAGAGTGTTCACACTCAGTGCAGTGTTCACACTCAGTGCAGACAATGTTCACACTCACAGTGCAGATAATGTTCACACTCACAGTGCAGATAGTGTTCACACTCACAGTGCAGAGAGTGTACACACTCACAGTGCAGAGAGTGTTCACACTCAGTGCAGATAGTGTTCACACTCAGTGCAGATAGTGTTCACACTCACAGTGCAGAGAGTGTTCACACTCAGTGCAGATAGTGTTCACACTCACAGTGCAGAGAATGTTCACACTCAGTGCAGATAGTGTTCACACTCACAGTGCAGATAGTGTTCACACTCAGTGCAGAGTGTTCACACTCACAGTGCAGAGTGTTCACACTCACAGTGCAGAGTGTTCACACTCAGTGCAGATAGTGTTCACACTCACAGTGCAGAGAGTGTTCACACTCACAGTGCAGAGAGTGTTCACACTCACAGTGCAGAGAGTGTTCACACTCACACTGACCCTGATTGGTCAGTATTACGATGGGATCTGTACCTCACTGAATCACTGGTGACTGTGGAACCTCGCTGCCCCACACAGCGGAGCCGCTGCGACATTTACAATCAGTCAGACACACGACACACTCAGTGTGAGCGAGGCTCCACACTCACACTCCACCCAGCTCCTTGTTCACACTTCAATCTGCAAGGAATCTTACCATGGCTAATGGTTTGTTTTCATTGGTCTGTTCATGCTCAAAGAATTTATCTAATCCATGCTCCTTGACAATCTGTTCTGATTCATCTGAAAAAAGGACAGCATCTCCATCAAAAGCCACTCTCAGCTGGCTCTCCGACACATTGATGTCTTTATTGGGACTGAAGATCGTGGCAGCAGCAATCCCTGGCAAAGAGAAAAACCTCAGTCAGTACCTGAGTCCAAATCAGACAGTGATTGGAACATCCCCAGAACCAGGACAGTCCCTGCGCACTGCTACAGGAGGGTGGGGTGTGGACAACGCGAGGTCAAGGTTGGGGGACGGGGTAAGGGTGTTTTTTTTAAAATTCATTCACGGGATGTGGGCATCGCTGGCGAGGCCAGCATTTATTGCCCATCCCTAGTTGCCCTTGAGAAGGTGATGGCGAGCTGCCTTCTTGAACCGCTGCAGTCCATGTTTGCAGATGATACTAAAATCGGCTGCATGGTTGATACTGAAGAAGGAAGCTGTAGACTGCAGGAAGATATCAATAAATTGGTCAGGTGGGCAGAACAGTGGCAAATGGAATTCAATCCGGAGAAGTGTGAGGTAATGCATTTGGGGAGGGCTAACAAGGAAAGGGAATACACATTAAATGGTAGGACACTGAGTAGTGTAGAGGAACAAAGGGACCTTGGAGTGCATGTCCACAGATCCCTGAAGGTAGCAGGGCAAGTAGATCAGGTGGTTAAGAAGGCATATGGAATGCTTGCCTTTATTAGCCGTGGCATAGAATACAAGAGCAGGGGGGGTTATGCTTCAACTGTATAAAACACTAGCTAGGCCTCAGCTAGAGTACTGCGTGCAGTTCTGGTCACCACATTACAGGAAAGATGTGATTGCACTAGAGAGGGTACAGAGGAGATTTACAAGGATGTTGCCAGGAGTAGAGAATCTTAGCTATGACGAAAGACTGGATAGGCTGGGTCTGTTTTCCTTGGAACAGAGGAGGCTGAGGGGAGACCTTATTGAGGTGTATAAAATTATGAGGGGCATAGATAAAGTGGATACAGAGGACCTATTTCCCTTAGCAGAGGGGTCAAAAACCAGGGGGCACAGATTTAAAGTAATTGGGGGAAGGTTTAGAGGGGATTTGAGGGGAAATTTCTTCACCCAGAGGGTTGTTGGGGTCTGGAACTCACTGCCTGAAAGGGTGGTAGAGGCAGGAACCCTAACCACATTTAAAAAGTACTTGGATGTGCACTTGGGATGCTCTAACCTGCAGGGCTACGGACCAAGAGCTGGGAAGTGGGATTAGACTGGATAGCTCTTTGTTGGCCGGCGCGGACACGATGGGCCGAAATGGCCTCCTTCTGTGCTGTAACTTTCTATGATTCTATGATGTGGTGAAGGTACTCCCACAGTGCTGTTAGGGAGGGAGTTCCAGCATTTTGACCCAGCGATGATGAAGGAACAGCTGCACTCATCCAGGCAAGTGGAGAGTATTTCATCACACTCCTGACTTAGAATCATACAATGGTTGCAGCCTGTCGAGCCTGTGTCAGCTCTCTGCAAGAGCACCTCAGCTAGTCCCACTCCCCGCCCTTTCCCCGTAGCCCTGCAAATGTTTTTCTTTCAGGTACTTATCCAACTCCGTTTTGAAAGCCATGATTGAATCTGCCTCCACCACCCTTTCAGGCAGTGCATTCCAGATCCTAACCACTCGCTGCGTAAAAAAGTTTTTCCTCATGTTGCCTTTGGTTTTTCTGCCAATCACCTTAAATCTGTGTCCTCTGGTTTTCAACCCTTCTGCCAATGGGAACAGTTTCTCTCTATCTACTCTGTCTAGACCCCTCATGATTTTGAACACCTCTATCAAATCTCCTCTCAATCTTCTCCGCTCTAAGGAGAACAACCCCAGCTTCTCCAGTCTATCCATGTAACTGATGTCCCTCATCCCTGGAATCATTCTCGTAAATCTTTTCTGCACCCTCTCTAAGGTTTTCACATCCTTCCTAAAGTGCGGTGCCCAGAATGGGACACAATACACCAGTTGAGGCCAAACCAGTGTTTTATACAGGTTCATCATAATTTCCACACTTTTGTACTCTATACCTCTATTCATGAAGCCCAGGATCCCGTAAGCTTTTTTAACTGTTTTCTCAACCTGCCCTGCCACCTTCAATGATTTGTGCACATATACCTCTAGGTGTCTCTGTTCATGCACCCCCTTTAGGATTGTATCCTTTAGTTTAGAGTTCCTCTCTTCATTCTTTCTACCAAAATGTATCACTTCTCACTTTTCTGCATTAAATTTCATCTGCCATGTGTCCGCCCATTCCACCAGCCTGTCTATGTCTTCTTGCAGTTTATCACTGTCCTCCTCACTGTTCACTATACTTCCAAGTTTTGTGACATCTGCAAATTTTGAAATTGTGTCCTGTACACCCAAGTCTAAGTCATTAATATATATCAAGAAAAGCAGTGGTCCTAGAACCGACCCCTGGAGAACACCACTATATACCTTCCTCCAGTCCGAAAAACAACCGTTCACTACTACTCTCTGTTTCCTGTCACTTAGCCAATTTTGTATCCATGCTGCCACTGTCCCTTTTATTCCATGGGCTTCAACTTTGTTGGCAAACCTATTATGTGGCACTTTATCAAACTTTGGAAATCCATGTACACCACATCAACCGCTTTGCCCTCATCAACCCTCTCTGTTACCTCATCAAAAAACTCAATCAAGTTGGTTAAACATGATTTGCCTTTAACAAATCCGTGCTGGCTTTCCTTAATTAATCCACACTTGTCCAAGTGTCTGTTAATTTTGTCCCTGATTATTGTTTCTAAAAGCTTCCCCACTACCAAGGTTAAACTGACTGACCTGTAGTTGCTGGGTTTATCTTTACACCCTTTTTTGAACAAGGGTGTAATATTTGCAATTCTCCAGATCTCTGACACCACCCCCGTTTCTAAGGAGGATTGGAAGATTATGGCCAGTACCTGCGCGATTTCTTCCTTCACTTCCCTCAGCATCCTAGGATGCATCCCATCCGGTCCTGGTGACTTATCTACTTTAAGTACAGCCAGCCTTTCTAGTACCTCATCTTTTTCAATTTTTATCCCATCCAGTATCTCCTCTACCTCCCCCTTCACTATGTCTATGGCAGCATACTCTTCCTTGGTGAAGACAGATGCAAAGTACTCATTTAGTACCTCAGCCATACCCTCTGCCTCCATGTGTAGGTCTCCTTTTTGGTCCCTAATCGGCCCCACCCCTCCTTTTACTACCTGATTACTATTTATATGCCTATAGAAGACTTTTGGATTACCTTTTATGTTGGTTGCCATTCTATTCTCATACCCTCTCTTTGCCCCTCTTATTTTCTTTTTCACTTCTCTGAACTTTCTATATTTGTGCCTTGTAGATGGTGGAAAGGCTTTGGGGAGTCAGGAGGTGAGACACTTGTTGCAGAATACCCAGCCTGCTCTTGTAGCCATAATATTTATGTGGTTGGTCTAGTTAAGATTCTGGCCAATGGTGACCCCTGGATGTTGATGGTGGGGGATTCAATGATGGTAATGCCATTGAAAGTCAAGGGGATGTGGTTAGATTTTCTCTTGTTGGAGATGATCATTGCCTGGCACTTGTGTGGCACGAATTTTACCTGCCACTTATCAGCCCAAGTCTGAATGTCGTCCAGGTCTTGTTGCATGCGGGCATGGACAGCTTTATTATCTGAGGAGTTGTGAATGGAACTGAACACTGTGGAGTCATCAGTGAACATCCCCACTGCTGACCTTTGATGGAGGGAAGGGTGAATGTGGGGCTGGGGGTGGGGGGGGGATTGTGGGTGGGGAGGGGGAGGGGATTGTGGTGGGGTGGGGGGGGATTGTTGTGGGGGGGGATTGTGGGGGGGGGATTGTTGTGTGGGGTGGGGGGGGATTGAGGTGGGGTGGGGGGATTGAGGTGGGGGGGATTGAGGTGGGGGGGGGGATTGAGGTGGGGTGGGGGGGATTGAGGTGGGGTGGGGGGATTGAGGTGGGGTGGGATTGAGGTGGGGTGGGGTGGGGGGATTGAGGTGGGGTGGGGGGGGATTGAGGTGGGGTGGGGTGGGGGGGGGATTGAGGTGGGGTGGGGTGGGGGGGATTGAGGTGGGGGGGATTGAGGTGGGGTGGGGTGGGGGGGGGATTGAGGTGGGGGGGGGATTGAGGTGGGGGGGATTGAGGTGGGGTGGGGGGGATTGAGGTGGGGTGGGGTGGGGGGGGGATTGAGGTGGGGTGGGGTATTGTTGTGGGGTGGGGGGGGGATTGAGGTGGGGTGGGGGGGGATTGAGGTGGGGTGGGGTGGGGGGGGGATTGAGGTGGGGTGGGGTGGGGGGGATTGAGGTGGGGGGGATTGAGGTGGGGTGGGGTGGGGGGGGGATTGAGGTGGGGGGGGGATTGAGGTGGGGGGGATTGAGGTGGGGTGGGGGGGATTGAGGTGGGGTGGGGTGGGGGGGGGATTGAGGTGGGGTGGGGGGGGATTGAGGTGGGGTGGGGTGGGGGGGGGATTGAGGTGGGGTGGGGTGGGGTATTGTTGTGGGGTGGGGGGGGGATTGAGGTGGGGTGGGGGGGATTGAGGTGGGGTGGGGGGGGGATTGTTGTGGGGTGGGGGATTGAGGTGGGCTGGGGGTGATGATGAGCCGGGACTGGTGTGTGACAGTCTCGAGTCTCTAACACACCATCAGCCTCTGGAGAATGGTTGGTTCGCCATTGATTCTGTGTGAGGGTGACTTTCTCTGCCAGCTGACTGCAGGTCTAAATCTGCTGTGGTTGGCATGTGTCGCACTGCTATATATGGGCAGCTGTGCCTCTGCAGTGTCAAGATATGCCATGAATGCAGCCATGATAACAGGAGGCAGCAGGTGGAGTGGGGGCTGGGCAATATTAAACTGCAGCAGGAGAATCAGAAACACTCACATCAGACACTATCAGAGAATCATACAGCACAGAGGGAGGCCATTCGGCCCATCGTGCCTGTGCCGGCTCTTTGAAAGAGCTGTACAAACAGTCCGAGCCCTATTCCCCCATAGCCCTGCAAATATTTCCCCTTCGAGTATAGTCAGGTCCCGGCAGCAGTCGGCAAATAAGCTCTCAGTTCACAGCCCTGTTAACACCATCAGTGGTGCTTAAAGAAGTGCAGTGCAGGGCCACAACTGACTGAGGAGGGGCAGGTCCAGAGCCACTGTCTCTTTATATGTGCTAATTAGCCCTTCACCTTCAATTGGTCATTATGGTCTTTGTTAAGCGTGGCCTTTGTTACACGTGGCCTTTAAAGTGACCATCCACATTTCCAACAAATACATAAAATATACACAGACCATAATAGAGCTTAACAGCACAGAAGGAGGGCATTCGGCCCATCTTGTCTGTGCCAGCTCTCTGACAGAGCTCTTCACTCCCACGCCCTTTGTTAAATGTTTATGCAGTGCCCTTTTAAATGCTATGATGCGGAGATGCCGGTGTTGGACTGGGGTGGACAAAAGTGAGAAGTCGCACAACACCAGGTTATAGTCCAAGGGGTAAAAATTGAGTCGCGCCCCATTTGGGGCGCTAACCTCGCCGGGGCGCGACTTTTAGCGCCCCGAAAAAATTAGCGGCCCCGCGCCGGAACTTCAGTGGTTGCGCCCCAAGAGGGAAGCGGGGCGCAACTGGAAGCACCCCGCATCCCTCTTGGGGCGCTGCGAGTGAATATCCTGGCGCTACGTGCCGCAGCGCCACGCGCTGCGGCACGTCGCGCCGCGGTATTGCAGGCCTTCCTCCCCTTCTTAAAGGGGAGGGGCCTTGCGCAGCGCGAACCGGGGCCCAGCTGGGCCCCCAGGGATCGGGAGTGCCGGCAAAAGAGCCCGGCACTCAAGAGAAGTGCCGGGCTCTTGGAGCGCAGCCGGCACTTCACGGTGGGGGGGCTTCACGGGGGCCGGGGACAGCAACGGGGGCAGGTGCTGGCAGGCGGCCAGCAACAAAAATGGCCGCCTGCCACCTCCCCTTTAAATATCGCCGCCCCGGCCGCACGTACGCCCCCCTGAACCCGTCGGGCATAGCGTCTGGCGGTAAATCAGGGGGCGCGACTGAAGATCACGGCCGGGGCGCGAGCGGGGCGCTGCGCACGGCGATGACGTCATCGCCGGCGGCGCAGCGCCACAGGGCGCTACCGGCTGCCGCCGCCGCTAACCTCCCACTAAATTTTTCGGGAGGCGTGGGCGGCGCTGCGCCCGGGCGTTAGCTGCTTTACGCCCCATTAGCGCCCTCTTAAGGCGCTAACGGGAGGCGCAAGCAGCTGAATTTTTCCCCCCAACAGTTTTATTTGAAATCACGAGCTTTCGGAGCTGCTGCCCCTTCGTCAGGTGAAGTAAAGGAATACGAATCGACAAAGCATATATAGACAGAGAACAATGTCTGTGTAGCGTACAATGTCAGACGACTACATTTAATCCTCCTGACTGCCTTTTATCACACCTCGGCAGAGAAACAATCAGGTCAGCCAGGAAGGCACCACATCAAAGACATAGCAAGATACAACTGAGACAATGAGGTGGGGTCACAGGGGGTCTAATGTGTCAAATGCTGCAGTCTGTATGGAAAACCATAAACTTTAAAATTTTTACTTTTTTTTACTGGAAATCACATCTGTGAACAAGCCAACGACGACTCCAGTCTGGATGACTCTACGTCATGTATCGTGACATGAACCCTAGATCCCGGTTGAGGCCGTCCTCATGAGTGCGGAACTGTTGGACTATAACCTGGTGTTGTGCGACTTCTCACTTTTGTCCACCCCAGTCCAACACCGGCATCTCCACATCATGGCCACTATCGACACCACAAACTGCCGGCTCAAAGTGGAGAGAATCGCAAAGAAGATCGCGCATATCGACACCGACATCAAGTATCTACAGAGATGCAAGAAAGCAGACAAGATCCCGAAAGGACTACAGATCACGAACCCACTCAAGTCGACATACAACACAGACTACGCTGAGAGACTTTGCCGTCGTACCTCTCGCACACTCCTCAACCATCTCGTACACCAGCTCTACAGCAGACGCCACAACCTCAAAAACAAGATAGAGTCCATGCTCTCAGCCTGTGCTCAGGACACAGCAGACCAGCTACGAGACACCGCCAAACAGACGAGGCAACGGAACTACGCTGCCTACATACGCATCAAGAACAGGAAGCTTGAGAAACTCGGCATCACCACCAGCAGCAACCAAGCCTCCCCCGGTACCACGGTTGCAACCACAGGGAAGTCCATCGTCAACCTGTCCGATCACACCCTTCAACCAGACGAAATCGAAGTTCTCGCCCTAGGGCTCAAGTTCTGCCCCACCACCAAAATGGACCCCATCGGTCTCGCGGCAGACACAGAGGAATTCATCAGGAGAATGAGGCTCCGGGAATACTTCCACAAATCCCAAGATGTCAGCAACAAACCCAATGAGACAATCAATGATCCGGAACAGCAGACAGAGGGACTCGAAGTGCAGCAACCGAAGAAAAAAGAGTCAAATTGGACCCCTCCGGAGGGTCGCTGCCCTAAGCTTGACATGTATGCTCAAGCTGTCAGGAGATGCATCAACGCCAGATTCATCAGCCGCACTCACAAGACAATCCAGAATGTCACCCGAGCACAACGCAACGCCATCCACGCTCTCAAGACCAACTGCAACATCGTCATCAAACCAGCGGACAAAGGAGGAGCCATCGTCATACAGAACAGAATGGACTATTGCAAAGAAGCATACCGACAACTGGACAACCTGGAACACTACAGACAGTTACCCGCAGATCCGACCAAAGAACACACCCGCCAACTCAATATACTGATCAAGACCTTCGATCCAGACCTTCAAAGCATCCTACGCGCTCTCATCCCACGTACTCCTCGCGTGGGAGACTTCTACTGCCTCCCAAAGATACACAAAGCCAACACACCCAGACGTCCTATCGTATCAGGCAATGGAACCCTGTGTGAGAACCTCTCTGGATACGTCGAGGGCATCCTGAAACCCATCGTACAGGGAACCCCCAGCTTCTGCCGCGACACCACAGACTTCTTACAGAAACTCAGCACCCACGGACCAGTTGAACCAGGAACACTCCTCGCCACGATGGACTTATCGGCACTCTACACCAGTATCCCCCACAATGACGGCATCGCTGCGACAGCCTCAGTACTCAACACCAACAACAGCCAATCTCCAGACGCCATCCTACAACTCATCCGCTTCATCCTTGACCACAATGTCTTCACCTTCGACAACCAGTTTTTTACCCAAACACACGGAACAGCCATGGGGACCAAATTCGCACCCCAATACGCTAACATCTACATGCACAAGTTCGAGCAAGACTTCTTCGCTGCACAGGACCTCCAGCCAACGCTGTACACCAGATACATCGACGACATTTTCTTCCTTTGGACCCACGGCGAAGGATCACTGAAAAGACTACACGATAACATCAACAAGTTCCATCCCACCATCAAACTCACCATGGACTACTCCTCAGAATCGGTTTCATTCCTGGACACACGAATCTCCATCAAAGACGGACACCTCAGCACTTCACTCTACCGCAAGCCCACGGACAACCTCACGATGCTCCACTTCTCCAGCTTCCACCCTAACCACGTTAAAGAAGCCATCCCCTATGGACAAGCCCTGTGAATACACAGGATCTGCTCAGACGAGGAGGAACGCGATGGACACCTACGGACGCTGAAAAACGCCCTCGTAAGAACGGGATATGACACTCGACTCATCGATCGACAGTTCCGACGGGCCACAGCGAAAAATCGCATAAACCTCCTCAGAAGGCGAACACGGGACACAACCAACAGGGTACCCTACGTCGTCCAGTACTTCCCCGGAGCGGAGAAACTACGCCATGTTCTTCGCAGCCTTCAACATGTCATCGATGACGACGAACACCTCGCTAAGGCCATCCCCACGCCTCCACTACTCGCCTTCAAACAGCCGCCTAACCTCAGAAGTACCATCGTTCGCAGCAAATTACCCAGCTTTCAGGATAACAGCGACCACGACACCACACAACCCTGCCACAGCAACCTCTGCAAGACATGCCAGATCATCAACACAGATACCATCATCACACGTGAGGACACTACCCACCAGGTACATGGTACATACTCATGTGACTCGGCCAACGTTGTCTACCTGATACGTTGCAGGAAAGGATGCCCCAGAGCATGGTACATCGGCGAGACCATGCAGACACTGAGACAACGTATGAACGGACACCGCGCAACAATCGCCAGGCAGGAGAGTTCCCTCCCAGTCGGGGAACACTTCAGCAGTCAAGGACATTCAGCCTCGGATCTGCGGGTAAGCGTTCTCCAAGGCGGCCTTCGAGACACACGACTACGCAAAATCATCGAGCAGAAACTGATAGCCAAGTTCCGCACTCATGAAGACGGCCTCAACCGGGATCTAGGGTTCATGTCACGATACATGACGTAGAGTCATCCAGACTCGAGTCGTCGTTGGCTTGTTCACAGATGTGATTTCCAGTAAAAAAAAGTAAAAATTTTAAAGTTTATGGTTTTCCATACAGACTGCAGCATTTGACACATTAGACCCCCTGTAACCTCACCTCATTGTCTCAGTTGTATCTTGCTATGTCTTTGATGTGGTGCCTTCCTGGCTGACCTGATTGTTTCTCTGCCGAGGTGTGACGAAAGGCAGTCAGGAGGATTAAATGTAGTTGTCTGACATTGTACGCTACACATGCATTGTTCTCTATCTATATATGCTTTGTCGATTCGTATTCCTTCACTTCACCTGACGAAGGGGCAGCAGCTCCGAAAGCTTGTGATTTCAAATAAAACTGTTGGACTATAACCTGGTGTTGTGCGACTTCTCACTTTTAAATGCTATTCTGGATTTTGCTTCCTCCACTGTGTCTTGCCAGACAGTCCATGTCTGAACAACTCTCTGCGGGAAGGAATTCTCAGAACTCTCCTTCAATTAACCATCTGCAGTTATTAACTCACTAAGAATGGAAATAGTTTTTCCTGATTTACTGGAGCAAAACCCGCATAACTTTGAACATCTCTGTTCGATCTCCTCTTCATTTTCCTTCTGTTCCTGTAGTCTCTCCTCAGAACTGAAGGCTCCTCTTAGTCAATCTCTTCTGCACCCTTGATATCCTTCTTCAGCCGTGGTAGCACTCTCGCCTCTGAGTCAGAAGGTTGTGGGTTCAAGTCCAGAGACTTAGGCTAACACTCGAGTACAGTACTGAGGGAGTGCTGCACTGTCGCAGGTGCCGTCTTTCGGATGAGACGTTAAACTGAGGCCGCGTCTGCCCTCTCAGGTGGACGTAAAAAGATCCTATAGCACTATTTCGAAGATTTGAAGAGGAGCAGGGGCATCATCCCCGGTGTCCTAGCCAATATTTCCCCTCAATCAACATAACTAAAAAACAGATTATCTGGTCATTATCAGTTTGCTGTTTGTGGGAGCTGTGCCCAAATTGACTGCTGCGTTTCCCACATTACAACAGTGACTACACTTCAAAAAGTGCTTCATTGGCTGTAAAGCACTTTGGGATGTCCGGTGGTCGTGAAAGACGCTATATACAGTAAATGCAAGTCTTCCTTTTCTTCAAGTAGGGTGTCCAACACCAGACACAATGTTGTGCCTGCAGTCTGACCAATAATTTCTACAGGTTTACTGTTCCCTCTTGGGGTTTGATATGCCATGCCCTGTTTAGATAAACAGTTTTATCAACTTGTTTTCCCACTTCCAGTATCTTAGTCTCTCTGCCCCGCTACTCCTTTTGAAGTTTTACCATTTAGTGTTCAGGTCCTCTCCTTATTCTCCCTCCTAAAATATATTACCTCATATTTCTCTGCATTGAATACTTCAATACCAAGCTCCTTAAATTTATTAAAAAGCCTTCTATGTGACACCTATCAAATGCCTTTTGAAAATCCATACACACCATATCATACACACATCATATACATCACATACATCATATACATCACATACACCATATACATCACATACATCATATACATCACATACATCATATACATCACATACACCATATACATCATATACATCACATACACCATATACATCACATACACCATATACATCACATACATCATATACATCACATACACCATATACATCACATACATCATATACATCACATACATCATATACATCACATACATCATATACATCACATACACATCATAGGAACATAGGAAGAGGAGACCTGTTCCGCCATTCAATGAGATCATGGCTAATCTGTATCTTAACTCCATCTACCTGCCTTAGTTCCGTATCCCTTAATACCCTTACCTAACAAAAACCTATCAATCTCAGTTCTGAAATTTTCAATTAGCCTCAACAGCCTTTTGGGGGAGAGAGTTCCAGATTTCGACTACCCTTTAGAAATGCTCCCTAACATTGCCCCTGAAGGGCCTGGTTCTAATTTTAAGGTAATCATATACAGTCCCCACCACTTCAAACATCCACGTCACTTATATTGGCCAGAAAGCAATAACCATTATCCATTTGCATTATCGTCAATTTCGAAGTTGCCGGTTACAGAGCCTAAAGCACTCCATTAATTTCGGGCAGAAACAGATGTGCCTACTCACTACTTCACACCTCATTAAGGTGCACTCAATGCAAGAATCATAGAATCATAGAATGGTTACAGCACAGAATGAGGCCATTCGGCCCGTCGAGGCCGTGCTGGCTCACTGCGAGAGCACGTCAGCTAGTCCCACTCCCCCGCCCAAAACAGGAACAAACAGAAGTAAATAGTAAAAGGGTAGTCAAAGGAAGGGTGGGGCCGATTAGGAACCAAAAAAATCTTCCTGAGGAGGCAGAGGGCCTGGCTGAGGTAATATCATCGAAAACACGTCATGTACGCTGATGACACCCAGCTCTACCTCACCACCACCTCCCTCGACCCCTCCACTCTCTCTAAATTGTCAGACTGCTTCTCCAACATCCAGTTCTGGATGAGCAGAAATTTCCTCCAACTAAATATTGGGAAGACCGAATCCATTACCTTTGATCCCCGCCACAAACTCCGTTCCCTAGCAACCGACTCCATCCCTCTCCCTGGCAACTGTCTGAGGCTGAATCAGACTGTTCGCAACCTTGGTGTCATATTTGACCCCGAGATGAGCTTCCGACCCCATCACTAAGACCGCCTACTTCCACCTCCGTAATATTGCCCGATTTCACCCCTTGCCTCAGCTCATCCGCTGCTGAAACCCTCATCCATGCCTTTGTTACCTCTAGACTCGACTATTCCAACGCACTCCTGGCCGGCCTCCCATCTTCCACCCTACGTAAACTTAAGCTCATTCAAAACTTGGCTGCCCCGTGTCCTAATTCGCACCAAATCCCGTTCACCCATCACCCCTGTGCTCGCTGACCTACATTGGCTCCTGGTTAAGCAACGCCTCGATTTCAAAATTCTCATCCTTGTTTTCAAATGCCTCGCCCCTCCCTATCTCTGTAACCTCCTCCAGCTCTACAACCCTTTAATATATCTGGGCTCCTCTAATTCTGGCCTCTTGCGCATCCCTAATCGCTCAACCTTAGGCGGCCGTGCCTTCAGCAGCCTAGGCCCTAAGCTCTGGAATTCCCTGCCTAAACCTCTCTGCCTCGCTACCTCTCTCTCCTCCTTTAAGAAGCTCCTTAAAATCTACCTCTTTGACCAAGCTTTTGGTCACCTGCCCTAATATCTCCTTTTGCTTGGTGTCAAATTTTGTTTGCTAACACTCCTGTGAAGCGTCTTTGGACGTTTTACTACATTAAAGACGTTAAGTAAATGTAATTGTTGTTGTTGTTGAAAAGGTGAGGGAACAAACTTCTGATGTTTAATCAATGTTCTCTCTACCCTCACATTACCTACTAGATCCACCACTGCCTCCTTCCTTGGACTAAAAGTATACTCTCCTTTCTCGTTTCCCCTCTCCCCATATTAGTTTAAACCCTCGCCACATCACTAGTTACTCTCCCAGGGAGCAGTTTGGTCCCAGCCTTGTTCAGGTGAAGCCCATCCATCCTGTACAGGTCACTCCTGCCCCAGACCTGGGCCCAGGAATTTGAACCCTTCCCTCCTGCACCATCTCTCCAGTCATTTAACTTCCTATTTGACTATTCGTACACTGCCTGGCACTGGATTCCATACCTTGAGCTCTTTAATATTTATAATTGCTGAAACGCCTATTACAGGATCCCGATTCGATTCTTCCTGTGTCATTGGTTCCACCATGAACCACGACTTCTGGCTGCTCCGCTTCCCTCTTCTGAAATCATCGAATCTTAGAGCACACAGGGAGGCCATTCGGCCCATTGTGCCTGTGCCGGCTCTTTGAAAGAGCTGTCCAATTAGTCCCACTCCCAATTCCCTTTTGAAAGTTACAATTGAATCTGCTTCCACCACCCTTTCAGGCAGCGTGTTCCAGATCACACCAACTTGCTGCGTAAAAAACATTCTCCTCATCTCCCCTCTGGCTCTTTTGCCAATTACCTAAAATCTGTGTTCTCTGGTTACTAATCCTCCTGCCAGTGGAAACAGTTTCTCCCTCTCTACTCTATCAAAACGCTTCATAAATTTGAACACCTCTGTTAAATCTCCTCTTAACCTTCTCTGCTCTAAGGAGAACAATCCCAGCTTCTCCAGTCTCTCCACATAACTGAAACCCCTCATCCCTGGAACCATTCCAGTAAATCTCCTCTACACCCTCCCTGAGGCCTTGACATCCTTCCTAAAGTGTGGTGCCCGGAAATGAACACAATACTCCGGCTGGTGATTTATAAAGGTTCAGCGTAACTTCCTTGTTTTTGCACTCTATGCCTCTGTTTATAAAGCCAAGGATCCCGTATGCTTCTTTAACAGCCTGCTCAACTTGTCCCGCCACCTTCAAAGATTTGTGTACGTAGACCCCCAGATCTCTCTGTTCCTGCAACCCCTCCCCCTGCGATTACACTCCGACCTCTCCCTGCGATTACTCTCCGACCTCTCCCTGCGATTACTCTCCGACCTCTCCCTGCGATTACTCTCCGACCTCCCCCTGCGATTACTCTCCGACCTCTCCCTGCGATTACACTCCGACCTCTCCCTGCGATTACTCTCCGACCTCTCCCTGCGATTACTCTCCGACCTCTCCCTGCGATTACTCTCCGACCTCTCCCTGCGATTACTCTCCGACCTCTCCCTGCGATTACTCTCCGACCTCTCCCTGGGATTACTCTCCGACCTCTCCCTGCGATTACTCCGACCTCTCCCTGCGATTACTCCGACCTCTCCCTGCGATTACTCTCCGACCTCCCCCTGCGATTACTCTCCGACCTCTCCCTGCGATTACTCTCCGACCTCGCCTTGCGATTACTCTCCGACCTCTCCCTGCGATTACTCTCCGACCTCCCCCTGCGATTACTCTCCGACCTCTCCCTGCGATTACTCTCCGACCTCCCCCTGCGATTACTCTCCGACCTCTCCCTGCGATTACTCTCCGACCTCCCCCTGCGATTACTCTCCGACCTCCCCCTGCGATTACTCTCCGACCTCCCCCTGCGATTACTCTCCGACCTCCCCCTGCGATTACTCTCCGACCTCCCCCTGCGATTACTCTCCGACCTCTCCCTGCGATTACTCTCCGACCTCTCCCTGCGATTACTCTCCGACCTCCCCTGCGATTACTCTCCGACCTCCCCCTGCGATTACTCTCCGACCTCCCCCTGCGATTACTCTCCGACCTCTCCCTGCGATTACTCTCCGACCTCCCCCTGCAATTACTCTCCGACCTCTCCCTGCGATTACTCTCCGACCTCCCCCTGCGATTACTCTCCGACCTCTCCCTGCGATTACTCTCCGACCTCCCCCTGCGATTACTCTCCGACCTCTCCCTGCGATTACTCTCCGACCTCCCCCTGCGATTACTCTCCGACCTCCCCCTGCGATTACTCTCCGACCTCCCCCTGCGATTACTCTCCGACCTCTCCCTGCGATTACTCTCCGACCTCTCCCTGCGATTACTCTCCGACCTCCCCCTGCGATTACTCTCCGACCTCGCCCTGCGATTACTCTCCGACCTCGCCCTGCGATTACTCTGCGACCTCCCCCTGCGATTACTCTCCGACCTCGCCCTGCGATTACTCTCCGACCTCTCCCTGCGATTACTCTCCGACCTCTCCCTGCGATTACTCTCCGACCTCTCCCTGCGTTTACTCTCCGACCTCGCCCTGCGATTACTCTCCGAACTCTCCCTGCGATTACTCCCCGACCTCTCCCTACGATTACTCTCCGACCTCTCCCTGCGATTACTCTCCGAGCTCCCCCTGCGATTACTCTCTGACCTCTCCCTGCGATTACTCTCCGACCTCTCCCTACGATTACTCTCCGACCTCTCCCTGCGATTACTCCCCGACCTCTCCCTACGATTAGTCTCCGACCTCTCCCTGCGATTACTCTCCGACCTCTCCCCGCGATTACTCTCCGACCTCTCCCCGCGATTACTCTCCGACCTCTCCCCGCGATTACTCTCCGACCTCGCCCTGGGATTACTCTCCGACCTCTCCCTGCGATTACTCTCCGACCTCCCCCTGCGATTACTCTCCGACCTCCCCCTGCGATTACTCTCCGACCTCTCCCTGCGATTACTCTCCGACCTCTCCCTGCGATTACACTCCGACCTCGCCCTGCGATTACTCTCCGACCTCCCCCTGCGATTACTCTCCGACCTCTCCCTGCGATTACTCTCCGACCTCTCCCTGCGATTACTCTCCGACCTCCCCCTGCGATTACTCTCCGACCTCCCCCTGCGATTACTCCAACCTCTCCCTGCGATTACTCTCCGACCTCTCCCTGCGATTACTCTCCGACCTCTCCCTGCGATTACTCTCCGACCTCTCCCTGCGATTGCTCTCCGACCTCTCCCTGCGATTACTCTCCGACCTCTCCCTGCGATTGCTCTCCGACCTCCCCCTGCGATTACTCTCCGACCTCTCCCTGCGATTACTCTCCGACCTCCCCCTGCGATTACTCTCCGACCTCTCCCTGCGATTACTCTCCGACCTCTCCCTGCGATTACTCTCCGACCTCCCCCTGCGATTACTCTCCGACCTCTCCCTGCGATTACTCTCCGACCTCTCCCTGCGATTACTCTCCGACCTCCCCCTGCGATTACTCTCCGACCTCGCCCTGCGATTACTCTGCGACCTCCCCCTGCGATTACTCTCCGACCTCGCCCTGCGATTACTCTCCGACCTCTCCCTGCGATTACTCTCCGACCTCTCCCTGCGATTACTCTCCGACCTCTCCCTGCGATTACTCTCCGAGCTCCCCCTGCGATTACTCTCTGACCTCTCCCTGCGATTACTCTCCGACCTCTCCCTACGATTACTCTCCGACCTCTCCCTGCGATTACTCCCCGACCTCTCCCTACGATTAGTCTCCGACCTCTCCCTGCGATTACTCTCCGACCTCTCCCCGCGATTACTCTCCGACCTCTCCCCGCGATTACTCTCCGACCTCTCCCCGCGATTACTCTCCGACCTCGCCCTGGGATTACTCTCCGACCTCTCCCTGCGATTACTCTCCGACCTCCCCCTGCGATTACTCTCCGACCTCTCCCTGCGATTAGTCTCCGACCTCTCCCTGCGATTACTCTCCGACCTCTCCCCGCGATTACTCTCCGACCTCGCCCTGGGATTACTCTCCGACCTCTCCCTGCGATTACTCTCCGACCTCCCCCTGCGATTACTCTCCGACCTCTCCCTGCGATTACTCTCCGACCTCTCCCTGCGATTACTCTCCGACCTCCCCCTGCGATTACTCTCCGACCTCCCCCTGCGATTACTCTCCGACCTCTCCCTGCGATTACTCTCCGACCTCTCCCTGCGATTACACTCCGACCTCGCCCTGCGATTACTCTCCGACCTCCCCCTGCGATTACTCGCCGATCTCCCCCTGCGATTACTCTCCGACCTCCCCCTGCGATTACTCTCCGACCTCCCCCTGCGATTACTCTCCGACCTCCCCCTGCGATTACTCTCCGACCTCCCCCTGCGATTACTCTCCGACCTCCCCCTGCGATTACTCTCCGACCTCTCCCTGCGATTACTCTCCGACCTCTCCCTGCGATTACTCTCCGACCTCCCCCTGCGATTACTCTCCGACCTCTCCCTGCGATTACTCTCCGACCTCTCCCTGCGATTACTCTCCGACCTCGCCCTGCGATTACTCTCCGACCTCCCCCTGCGATTACTCTCCGACCTCTCCCTGCGATTACTCTCCGACCTCGCCCTGCGATTACTCTCCGACCTCCCCCTGCGATTACTCTCCGACCTCCCCCTGCGATTACTCTCCGACCTCTACCTGCGATTACTCCGACCTCCCCCTGCGATTACTCTCCGACCTCCCCCTGCGATTACTCTCCGACCTCCCCCTGCGATTACTCTCCGACCTCTCCCTGCGATTACTCTCCGACCTCTCCCTGCGATTACTCTCCGACCTCCCCCTGCGATTACTCTCCGACCTCCCCCTGCGATTACTCTCCGACCTCCCCCTGCGATTACTCTCCGACCTCTCCCTGCGATTACTCTCCGACCTCTCCCTGCGATTACTCTCCGACCTCTCCCTGCGATTACTCTCCGACCTCCCCCTGCGATTACTCTCCGACCTCTCCCTGCGATTACTCTCCGACCTCTCCCCGCGATTACTCTCCGACCTCTCCCTGCGATTACTCTCCGACCTCTCCCTGCGATTACTCTCCGACCTCTCCCTGCGATTACTCTCCGACCTCTCCCTACGATTACTCTCCGACCTCCCCCTGCGATTACTATCCGACCTCTCCCTGCGATTACTCTCCGACCTCTCCCTGCGATTACTCTCCGACCTCTCCCTGCGATTACTCTCCGACCTCGCCCTGGGATTACTCTCCGACCTCCCCCTGCGATTACTCTCCGATCTCCCCCTGCGATTACTCCGACCTCCCCCTGTGATTACTCTCTGACCTCCCCCTGCGATTACTCCGACCTCTCGCTGCGATTACTCTCCGACCTCCCCCTGCGATTACTCTCCGACCTCGCCCTGCGATTACCCTCTGACCTCTACCTGCGATTACTCTCCGACCTCGCCCTGCGATTACTCTCCGACCTCGCCCTGCGATTACTCTCCGACCTTTCCCTGCGATTACTCTCCGACCTTTCCCTGCGATTACTCTCCGACCTCTCCCTGCGATTACTCTCCGACCTCTCCCTGCGATTACCCTTGTCAAGCTATCTTCATTTGTACAAAGGCCCAACTGCGGCTGGGAAAATTTGCCAGAGAACAGCACTGGAGCTCCTCAAATGCAACCAATTAACTACCCCTTTACCATGTCTAACCAGCCCACAGGTAAGGCACCAAGTAACAAGGTTTTAACAGCTCCTGGGATTGAACAGCTGAAATGAAGTTACTAATGCAACTTAAACATAAAATCAGTTAATTAAGTGAAAAAGTTAGGACTTGTGCCCCAAACACTCCCAGAGATAACTCTCCTTGCCTTTTGCAGTCACTGGACTCCTGTATCTTATAATGGGGCAGGATGGATGGGCAGTGTGTGGACACTGCCTACTGAAGGCTCGCTCCCATCCTCCACACACCAGGCCCCCGCCTCACCCTGAGGGCTCCTTATGGTCCAGGTATCCTTGCATTGCAAGGTAACAACTGAAGCCTGAGTGATGGGGTGTGCCTTAGACAGAGTGGGAGTGGAAGAGTTTGCACAGGGGAAACTTCTCACGTTCAGGTACCATATCCGAAAACTCCTTCTAGGGAGCCTGTCCCTCGGGATCCTCCCCCCAGGAGTGTAACTGAGTCTGTGCTCTGGCCAACAGTGGAAGAGAGCCAGACTCAGCTGAAAGTGGCCAATCACCTCCACACTGCGATTGTTCCAAGGTCTGTCACCTTGGCTGAGGTTTGCAGCAGGTGGGTTTCCTGTCTCGGTCATTGTTGTGCCACTGGGAGATTTCTGTGGTGTATGCTACGAGTTTCTGTGGAAACTGAGAGCTGAATGGTTGCTCTGTGCTTACCTTGCTCGATGGCATCCTGCACTTTCTCTGAATCGGCCGATAGGTAAAGGTTGGTGTGATAAGCTTTCAAATACTCGATCGGACTCTTCCCACCAGTCATGCAGAATCTTTCAACCGATAGTCCTGGAGAGGAACAAATAATGGGTCAGTGAGCAGGGTGTGATGTTTATCGGGCGTGACGTTTATCGGTGACCAGCGGTTCAGAGTGACCAGCGGTTCAGAGTGACCAGCGACTCAGAGTGACCAGCGACTCAGAGTGACCAGCGACTCAGAGTGACCAGCGACTCAGAGTGACCAGCGACTCAGAGTGACCAGCGACTCAGAGTGACCAGCGACTCAGAGTGACCAGCGGTTCAGAGTGACCAGCGACTCAGAGTGACCAGCGACTCAGAGTGACCAGCGGTTCAGAGTGACCAGCGACAGAACAGAAACAACTTTAAAAAATGTTAATATTTTGGCCCATTAACCTTTGAACCCTGCTCCACTGCCATGGTGACGCTGGGTACCCCTGATGCTCAGCATTGCTGAGGTTGAAGGACGCATCCCTTGAATACGACCACCCGAAATGACCCAGAGGCGCTGGAGGATGTTGGGAAAGCAGTGACGCAGCATCCCAACATATTCCTCACTCCCAATTGTGACTGGCAGCAGGGGGGGAAATCCAACCCAGGAACTAACAGCAGCTTCCATGGGAAGTTGGGCAGCTGCTGGGTAGTTCAGTGCGAGCTAGAGGTCTGGTGCTAATCTGTAGGTCCCGGCAAAATTACTCATAACGTCTGCTTTTAAAGGGTGCAAAATAATGTTGTGGTAGAAGTGATGCAGGATGGAAGGAGGCATGGCAGGGAGATCATCAGGCACCTGCTCACACCCTCACACCCACCGTTACACCAAGGCCTGGCTGCTCACACCCACCATTACACCAAGGCCCACCTGCTCACACCCACCATTATACCAAGGCCCCCCTGCTCACACCCACCATTACACCAAGGCCCGGCTGCTCACACCCACCATTACACCAAGGCCCAGCTGCTCACACCCACCATTACACCAAGGCCCAGCTGCTCACACCCACCATTATACCAAGGCCCCCCTGCTCACACCCACCATTACACCAAGGCCCAGCTGCTCACACCCACCATTATACCAAGGCCCCCCTGCTCACACCCACCATTACACCAAGGCCCAGCTGCTCACACCCACCATTACACCAAGGCCCAGCTGCTCACACCCACCATTACACCAAGGCCCAGCTGCTCACACCCACCATTACACCAAGGCCCGGCTGCTCACACCCACCATTACACCAAGGCCCAGCTGCTCACACCCACCATTACACCAAGGCCCACCTGCTCACACCCACCATTACACCAAGGCCCACCTGCTCACACCCACCGTTACACCAAGGCCCGGCTGCTCACACCCACCATTACACCAAGGCCCGGCTGCTCACACCCACCATTACACCAAGGCCCAGCTGCTCACACCCACCATTACACCAAGGCCAGCTGCTCACACCCACCATTATACCAAGGCCCCCCTGCTCACACCCACCATTACACCAAGGCCCGGCTGCTCACACCCACCATTACACCAAGGCCCCGGCTGCTCACACCCACCATTATACCAAGGCCCGGCTGCTCACACCCACCATTATACCAAGGCCCGGCTGCTCACACCCACCATTATACCATGGCCTGGCTGCTCACACCCACCGTTATACCAGGATCCACAGGAAGGATGGAGCAATGATTGAGGGATACTCATTCCGTAGGGAAGCAGTTACTGAGCTGTGCCATTAGCCCATCACACTGGGGTTCAGAGTCTATGCTCCTCTGTCACTTGCCCACAGGCTCCATTCCCGCCTCCCAATTTACTCTGCCTGCCCTCGCTGTGCGTAACCACTTTTCCTATACAGTTCTGAAAAGGCTGAGACAATTTTTGCCTCATATGCAGTCCCTTTACCTTTAAGTGGCCACATCCCTTTAGATATTGGCTGCAAAGCTTTAAGCTACTGACCATATAATTCCTAGGTTTGGTGAGTTCCCAAATGGACAACAATTTGCCATATATAAGTGCCATAGGAATACAGGGAAATTGGAAGCTCAGAACAGGAGACGACCATTCAGGCATCAGATTCCCTTGAGCCTATTCCACCATTCTATTAAAACTGTATCTCAACTCCAGTTACCCGACTCAGCTCCATATCCTTGATACCCTTACTGGACAAAACTCCATCAATCTCAGTTTTGAAATTTTCAATTGACCCCCAGCATCCACAGCCTTTTGGGGGAGAGAGTTCCAGATTTCCACTAGCCTTTGTGTGAAGAAGTGCTTCCTGACATCACCCCCTGAATGACCTGGCTCTAATTTTAAGGTTATGCCCCCTTGTTCTGGACTCAACCACCAGAGGAAATAGTTTCTCCCTATCTACCCTATGAATTCCTTTATCATTATAAAAACCTCAATTAGATCACCTCTCAATCATCTAAACTCAAGAGAATACAAGCCCAGTCTATGAAACCTGTCCTCATAATTTAACCCTTTTAGCCCCGGTATAATTCTGATAAATCTGCGCTGCTCCCCCTCCAAGGCCAATATATCCTTCCTGAGGTGCGGGGTCCAGACTGAACACAGTGTCCAGATGGGGTCTGAACAGAGCTTTATATAAACTGTAACATAACTTCCACCCCATTGTATTCCAGCCCCCTTCAGATAAAGGCCAACATTCTATTAGCCTTTTAACTTATTTTTTGTACCTGCCCACGAGCTTTTAATGATTTGTACACATGGACACCTAAATTTCTCTGCTCATTCACAGTTCCTAGTCTCATGCCATTAAGAAAATACTCTGATTTATCTGTCTCAGATCCAAAGATGATGACCTCACACTTCCCCACATTGAACTCCATCTGCCATAGTTTTGCTCACTCACTTAATCTATCAATAAGAACATAAGAATTAGGAGCAGGAGTCGGCCATACGGCCCCTCGAGCCTGCTCCACCATTCAATAAGATCATGGCTGATCATCCACCTCAACTCCACTTTCCCGCCCGATCTCCATATCCCTTGATTCCCCTAGAGTCCAAAAATCTATCTATCTCAGCCTTGAATATACTCAAAGACTCAGCATCCACAGCCCTCTGGGGCAGAGAATTCCAAAGATTCACAACCCTCTGAGTGAAGAAATTCTTCCTCATCTCAGTCTTAAATGGCCGACCCCTTATCCTGAGACTAGGCCCCTAGTTCTAGACACTCCAGCCAGAGGAAACAACCTCTCAGCATCTACCCTGTCAATTCTCCTCAGAATCTTGTATGTTTCAATTAGATCATCTCTCATTCTTCTAAACTCCAAAGAGTATAGGCCCATTCTACACAGTCTCTCATCATAGGATAACCCTCTCATCCCAGGAATCAATCTAGTGAACCTTCGTTGCACCGCCTCCAAGGCAAGTATATCCTTCCTTAGATAAGGAGACCAGATCTGTGCACAGTACTCCAGGTGTGGTCTCATCAAGGCCCTGTACAATTGTAGCAAGACTTCCTTACTCTTATACTCCAACCCCCTTGCAATAAAGGACAACATGCCATTTGCCTTCCTTATTGCTTGCTGTACCTGCATGCTAGCTTTCTGTGTTTCTTGCACGAGGACACCCAAATCTCTCAGAACACCAACATTTTAAAGTTTCTCACCATTTAAAAAATATTCTGTTTTTCTATTCTTCCTACCAAAGTGAATAACCTCACATTTCCCTACATTATACTCCATCTGCCACCTTACTGCGCACTCACTTAGTCTATCTATATCCCTTTGCAGACTCTTTGTGTTCTCCTCACAGCTTACTGTCCCACCTAGCTTTGTATCATCAGCAAACTTGGATACATTACACTCGGTCCCTTCATCTAGGTCATTAAAATAGATTGTAAATAGCTGAGGCCCAAACACTGATCCTTGTGGCACCCCACTAGTTATAGCCTGCCAACCCGAAAAAGATCCGTTTATCCCTACTCTCTGTTTTCTGTCCGTAACCAATCCTCTATCCATGCTACTATATTACCCCCAACCCCATGAGCCCTAATCTTGTGTAATAACCTTTTATGTGGCACCTTATCAAATGCCTTTTGGAAATTCGATAATGTCCCGTTGTAACTTCCTGCTCCCATCTACTGTGCCTCCTAACTGTGTCATCAGCAAACTTGGATATACAACTGTCTATTCCTTCATTGTTATTGATAAATATGGTGAAAAGCTGAATCCCCAGTACAGATCTCTGGGGAACACCACTTGTCACATCCCGCAAATCAGAGTACATTCCCTTCATCCCCACTCTCTGTCTCCTGCCTCCCAACCAGTTACTGACCCATGTCACAAGGTTGCCTGCAATCGCATACAATTTCTGGTTTGCTAATAATCTCTTGTGCAGAACCTTATCAAATGCCTTCTGGAAATCCATATAGACAACATCCATAGACACTGCTCTATCCACCATGCTAATGACCTCCTCAAAACTTCAGCTAGATTAGTCAGACATGACCTCCCCTTCACTCACCCATGCTGACTCTTTGATCAGCTGATACTGTCCAAGCGCTCAGTCACTCTGCCCTGTTGATAGATTCCCGTAACTTCCCCACAACCACTATTAAATTGGCAGGACCGTAGTCTCCTGGCTTGTCCTTCCCTCCTTTCTTAAATAATGGAGTGACATTTTCAATTTTCCAATCTAAAGGCACAATTCTTGACTCTAGAGAGCTTTGGAAAATTATACTAAAGCATCTGTATTTTTCCGCAGCTTTTTCTTTTATACTCTGGGGTGGAAACCATCAAGTCCTGGAGATTTGTCCATCTTAAGTCCCATTATTTTCTCCATTACCATTTAAAAAATTTATAGGAAATCCACCAAGTTCTTCCCATTGATTTATTTTTAGGTTCTCATGTACCGCCGGTATTTTGTCCTCTTCCTCCACTGTGAAACAGATACAAAGCCTTCATTTAACAAGTCTGTCATTTCCTTATTGTCCATTATTGTCTCACCAGCATCAGTCTTTAATGGGCCCACATTCCCTTTACCACTCTCTTTCTCTTAATATATTGATAAAAGCTTTGGCTCTTAGCTTTGACAGCCCTTGCAAGTATTTTTCATGTTCATTTTAGCACCTCTTAGTACTTTCTTTATTGCTGAAATCCTTTCTACTGCTAGAATTGGGGGGGAATTTTTCAGGGAGTCAGGGGGCGCTAGTCTTCCAGATATCAGGTCTGTCATCACTGAACAGACCTGACACCAAGTGGCAGGGGAGGCAATTTAGATTATTAAGAACTTGTTAACAGGCACTTAGAAACTATTTTAAGCTTACCTTTAGATTTTTAGAGTTCGCCAATGGCTTCCCCGCTGCTCGGGGATCACGTCAGGTAAGGAGGTCGGGTGTTTTTTGTTTTTTATTCATTTATGGGATGTGGTCATCACTGGCAAGGCCAGCATTTATTTCCCATCCCTAATTGCCCTCGAGAAGGTGATGGTGAGCTGCCTTCTTGAACCACTGCAGTCTGTGTGGTGAAGGTACGCCCACAGTGCTGTTAGGGAGGGAGTTCCATGATTTTGACCCAGCGACGATGAAGGATCGGCGATATACTTCTAAGTCAGGATGGTGTGTGACTTGGAGGGGAACTTGTAGGTGGTGGTGTTCCCATGCGCCTGCTGCCCTTGTCCTTCTGGGTGGTAGAGGTCACGGGTTTGGGAGGTGCTGCCGAAGAAGCCTTGGCGAGTTGCTGCAGTGCATCTTGTAGATGGTACACACTGCCGCCACGGAACGCCGGTGGTGGAGGGAGTGAATGTTTAAGGTGGTGTCTGGGGTGCCAATCAAGTGGGCTGCTTTGTCCTGGATGGTGTCGAGCTTCTTGAGTGTTGTTGGAGCTGCACTCATCCAGGCAAGTGGAGAGTATTTCATCACACTCCTTACTTGTGCCTTGTAGATGGTGGAAAGGCTTTGGGAAGTCAGGAGGTGAGACACTTGCCACAGAATACCTAGCCTCTGACCTGCTCTTGAAGCCACAGTATTTATGTGGCTGGATCAGTTAAGTTTCTGGTCAATGGTGACCCCCAGGATGTTGATGGGGGGGATTCGGTGATGGTAATGCCGTTGAATGTCAAGGGGCGGTGGTTAGACTTTCACTTGTTGGAGATAGTCATTGCCTGGCACTTGTGTGGCACAAATGTTACCTGCCACTTATCAGCCCAAGCCTGAATGTCATCCAGGTCTTGTTGCATGCGGGCATGGACTGCTTCATTATCTGAGGAGTTGTGAATGGCACTGAACACTGTGCAGTCATCAGTGAACATCCCCATTTCTGACCTTATGTTGGAGGGAAGGTCATTGATGAAGCAGCTGAAGATGGTTGGGCCTAGGACACTGCCCTGAGGAACTCCTGCAGCGATGTCCTGGGGCTGTGATGATTGACTTTCAACCACCACAACCATCTTCCTTTGTGCTAGGTATGACTCCAGCCAGTGGAGAGTTTTCCCCCCGATTCCCATTGACTTCAGTTTTACTCGAGCTCCTTGATGCCACACTCGGTCAAATGCTGCCTTGATGTCAAGGGCAGTCACTCTCACCTCACCTCTGGAATTCAGCTCCTTTGTCCATGTTTGGACCAAGGATGTAATGAGGTTGGGAGCCCAAACTGGGCATAAGTGAGCAGGTTATTGGTGAGTAAGTGCCGCTTGATAGCACTGCCGATGACACCTTCCATCACTTTGCTGATGATTGAGAGTAGACTGATGGGGCGGTAATTGGCCGTGTTGGATTTGTCCTGCTTTTTGCGGACAGGACATACCTGGGCAGTTTTCCACATTGTTGGATAGATGCCAGTGTTGTAGCTGTACTGCAACAGCTTGGCTAGAGGCGTGGCTAGTTCTGGAGCACAAGTCTTCAGCACGATAGCCGGGATGTTGTCGGGGCCCATAGCCTTTGCTGTATCCAGTGCGCTCAGCCATTTCTTGATAACACGTGGAGTGAATCGAATTGGCTGAAGACTGGCTTCTGTGATGGTGGGGCCCTCATGAGGGGGCCAATATGTATCATCCACTCGGCACTTCTGGCTGAAGATGGTTGCAAACGCTTCAGCTTTGTCTTTTGCACTCATGTGCTGGGCTCCATCATCATTGTGGATGGGGATATTCATGGAACCTCCTCCTCCCGTTAGTTGTTTAATGGTCCACCACCATTCACGACTGGATGTGGCAGGACTGCAGAGCTTTGATCTGATCCGTTGATTGTGGGATCACTTAGCCCTGTCTATAGCATGTTGCTTCCGCTTTTTAGCATGCATGTAGTCCTGTGTTGCAGCTTCCCCAGGTTGGCACCTCATTTTTAGGTACGCCTGGTGCTGCT
This sequence comes from Squalus acanthias, assembly GCA_030390025.1. Lineage (NCBI taxonomy): Eukaryota > Metazoa > Chordata > Chondrichthyes > Squaliformes > Squalidae > Squalus > Squalus acanthias. The sequence goes on from JASTWF010000044.1 coordinate 2,632,438, forward strand.
CCTGGCATGATCTTCTACACTCCTTATTGAACCAGGGTTGTTCCCCTGGCATGATGGTAATGGTAGAGTGAGGGATATGCCGGGCCATGAGGTTATAGATTGTGGTGGAATACAATTTTGCTGCTGCTGATGGCCCACAGCGCCTCATGGATGCCCAGTTTTGAGCTGCTAGATCTGTTCTGAATCTATCCCATTTAGTACGATGGTAGTGCCACACAACACGAGGGTGTCCTCAGTGTGAAGACGGGACTTCGTCTCCACAATCGCTGTGCGGTGGTCACTGCTACCAATACTGTGATGGACAGATGCATCTGCGACAGGTAGATTGGTGAGGACGAGGTCAAGTAGGTTTTTCCCTCGTGTTGGTTCTCTCACCACCTGTCGTAGGCCCAGACTGGCAGCTATGTCCTTCGGGACTCAGCCAGCTCGGTCAGTAGTGGTGCTACCGAACCACTCTTGGTGATGGACATTGAAGTCCCCCACCCAGAGTACATTCTGTGCCCTTGCTACTCTCAGTGTTTCTAGCAAGTGGTGTTCAACGTGGAGGAATACTGATTCATCAACTGAGGGAGGGCGATAGATCGTAATCAGCAGGAGGTTTCCTTGCCCATGCTTGACCTGAAGCCATCAGACTTCATGGGGTCCGGAGTCAATGTTGAGGACTCCCAGGGCCACTCCTTCCCGAATGTATACCACTGTGCTGCCACCCCTGGTGGGTCTGTCCTGCTGGTGGGACAGGACATGGTGATGGAGGAGTTTGGGACATTGGCTGAAAGGTATGTTTCTGTGAGCATGACTTTGTCAGGCTGTTGCTTGACTAGTCTGTGGGACAGCTCTCCCAATTTTGGCACAAGTCCCCAGATGTTGGTGAGAATGACTTTGCAGGGTCGATTTGGCTGGGCGTGCCAATGCCGGGTGGTCCTTCCGGTTTTATTCTTATTATTGGACTAGGATGAGGGTGAGTGTGAAGGGTGGCTAGTGAGATGAGGAAGTGATAATGTAGATAGAGAGGGATGGGTGGAGGTGCAAGGTAAGTTGGTGTGAGTAAGGATGTGCAGGAGTAGGGTAGGGAAGGCAGAGTGATGGGGATGTGATGAATGGCACAGCAGGATGAGGTTGAGTGTGGCTTTGCAGTAACATTTCGTGATCTACTGAGATCATTGAAAGGTTTGCGCCACTGCAGCCTGGTCCTCCTGACGACATCCCTGCTTGTGTCCTCCTGTGCAATGTGCAACCAGGCTGCGTTGGTCTCCTGGGGAGGTCTCTTCCGCCCATTGGAAGGGAAGAGAACATCCCTACGTGCTGTGACTCCCTCCATAAGCATATGGAGGGAGTCATGGGAGAGCCTGGGTGCAGCCGTGCACCTCTCTGCAGTGTTTGTCAGTGTTTGCAGCACCTCAATGCTGTAGAACACTGACAGCACAACCGTCAATCAATTTGCGCATGGTCCCTTTAAGGAAACCGGCTGATGACGCGTCATCAAATGACATCATCAGGCACGCTTCCTTCAATTGGCCGGCAAACTCACTGGGCGGGCTTAACAAGCCCAATCAGCGTAAAATTCATTTCACAGAGTGGGCTGGAGCCAGCAACCCCGCCACCGACCCCGGCCGCACCAGGCCCGCCTCAGTAGGCGAAATCGCAGCCTGTGTCTTTTATCAATATTGCTCCTCCTCCTCCTTTCCCAATTTCCCAGTCCTTTCTATAGATTCTCTAGCCTGGAATATTTAGCTCCCAGTCATGCCCAGCTTGTAGCCAGATCTCTGCAATGGCCACTACATCATACCTTTTAAGCTGAATTTGTCCTTCTAACTCATTTGTTTTATTTCTTATGCTACGTGTATCTGTGTACAGATTCCTATCTGGGTAACTGACCCCACCCTGCACATCTGTCCTGATGGTGTATTTCTCACACTTTTTAACTGACCACACTCTTGCTACTGATGCTCTGTACATTGCTATACAGGCAATTTAATGTTCGTTCATTTTTCATTAATCCTGCCTTATTTTTAACAGGTATTTTATTATTACTTCCTATAATGGTTTCTGTTCCCGGAGTATTTATGTTATCTTGATCACTGTTTGTACTCTGACCTTTGCTCATATTCCTTCATTTCCTTATCTTGAGATTAGTATGATTTCCACCCACACCCTTTGTTGGTTTAAAGTCCATTCTACAGTCCTGTCATGGTGAATGTGTCATTTCCATCCTGTTTCCCACACTGCGCTGAGAATTAACCAGCACAGTTAGTTTGTTCTTGTTTTTTTAAGAGAAATAAATTCCTTCTGAACGCGATTGCTCCACCTTTTCCCACTGCCGTTCTCTCTCTATTCGGATTGTCCTCAGTACAGCCCAGTAAACTATACAGTTCTTACAGTTCATAAGTTGCGACCTGCTTCCTGAATGAAGGATTTGCTCATTATAAGAAAGAACTTGCATTTCTGCAGCGCCTTTATATGACCTCAGGAGGTCCCAAAGTGCTTCACAAATAATAAAGTACTTTGAAGTGTGGTCACTGTTGTAATGTAGGAAACACGGCAGCCAATTTGCGCACAGCAAGCTCCCACAAACAGCAATGTGATAATGGCCAGATAATCTGTTGACAGGCCTTCCAGGCACACAGCCCACGATTACAGAGAGAATGGAGGAGTCCGGCTCAAGCATGAGTGGGAGGATGTCGCAGGGCATTGCGAGGATGTCTTCTTCCATGGATAGAGCAGCCAACTCCGTGGAACATCAAACGTGGCAAACACGAGTCCATGCAGGCCTAGACCACGGCCGTGCAGACTCTGGATACCAACATGTCTGCCACCTTAAATAGGATGACAGATACCCTAACCTTGGCCATACAGCGCCACACTGATCTGGACCAAAGTGCCCTCCAGCAGAGTGGCAGCAGTGAAGTGTGGCTGACCCATGAGAGGGATGATGGCGAAAGGGGACATGGAAGTGGGAACTCCACTCAAAGTGCTCCCACTTCTCTCCCGTTGCCCGCCGCTCAGTCAGTGCCCCACATGCTGCCTCATCTCCCGATGGCCGAATCTGCCCCTGCACAGGTGCAGGTGGAGCAGTCTTTGGCGGTGTCCTCACGGGCTCCAAAACCCAAAGCTCATCGGCCAAGAGCATCTCAGTTTTCAGAGCAGGGATTGGAGCAGCCTGCCTCAACCTCTGCTGAAGCCACAGGGGCTGCACCACGTAGGAGCAGTAGGAAAAGGAAGAGCAAAGCTTTGTAGTTGCACTAGGGTATGCACACGGGGGTATGAGAACATGTTATGTTGTGAAGTTTCTGTTCTTTAGTTCAATCACAAATATTATTTTGCCCCACTTTCCTGTCTTGTCCATCCTGGGGTACTGGGGGGAAAGTGGCTTTTTAACTTGTTTGATGAATGGGAAGTCCTGAATTGATGGGGACCAATGGGGGGCTGTCTAAGGGCTGGTTGGTTGTTTGCAGGACTGCTTTGTGTCAGTGGCATTGGGGGGGAGCAGGAAGCTCATGTGGTTCTGACATAGATCCACTGGTGCAACCTATGTGAACTCTGCATTAATAAAGTCAGCCCTGACAGCAGTGTGAGTAGCTGGTGCTGCATTGCCCTCATCACTTTCCTTCTGCACATCCTCCTCCTCTCCCTCTGAATCATCCGAGGAAGATCGGAGCTCTGTGCCTTGTTCCTCCTGCAGGTCAAAACTTCGCTACGCAATGTTGTGCAGAGCACAGCACACCATGACCATTCTGGAGAACCTGGCTGGTGCATACTGAAGGGCGCTTCCAGATCTGTCTAGGCACCTGAAGAGCATCTTCAGCTTGCCGATGGCTTGTTCAATCACACATCTGGTGGTCATATGGCAGTCATTGTGGCGCTGTTGGGCTTCATTGGTCAGGTTTCTGACAGGTGTCATCAGCCAAGTTTGAAGGGGGTATCCCTTGTCTCTGAGCACCCACACCTTAAGTGTGCTTGCAGGTATGAAGATGTCAGGGAGCTTGGAGTGCCGCAGGATGAAAGCATCATGGCTGCTCCCCAAGAACATTGCGCACATCTGCAGAAATATCTTTTTGTGGTTCTACACCAGCTGCACATTGATGGAGTGGAAGCCCTTGCAGCTCACGAATACTCCTGGGTGATCTGGGTGTGCCCGGATTGCCACGTGTGTGCAGTCGATGACTCCCTGCACCTGTGGGAAGCCAGCCAGAGCCGCAAACCTGAGTGCCCGCTCATTCTGACTGGATCATCGCAGGCGAAGTTGACATAATTTCCGGCTCTGGAAAACAATCCATCAATCACCTGCCTTATGCAATTGTGGTCCGCTGACTGGGAGATCCTGGATATGTCTCCGACAGAGCCCTGGAAGGATCCGAGGCTAAAATGTTGAGGGTGGTGTTGACTTTGACAGCCACTCACCACAACACAGTAACACATGACCACCAGGTCCAGCAGGGAGCAGGTCTTCTTTTAACAGGCTGCAGGTGTCTGCCACCACCTGACGAGACACCCTGAGCCTCCTGAGACACTGGTGTTAGACATGGCGAGGAAGCTGAGGCTCTGCCTGTAGACCCTGTGTCATAGGTAGTGCCTCCTGCGAGCTGGTCATATTGCTCCTCCTCTGAGCTACAATCTAAGGGAGCCAAGGTGCCACCCACCCAGCCTAATGCGATTCAGAAAACCTTCAAAATGCAGAAAATAAACTCTCAGCAAAAGTACTGTGAACAAACCCTTTCCCACTTTCCCGAGGGGGTTGTGCACAAGCAGCCGAAAACACACTCCAGTTAAACCCGGATGTCAATGGATTGGAATCAGCTTCCCAGTTTTCACCCCCTACCCGCACCCAAACTCATACATCCTCCAGGTTAAAATTCCCTCCATAGAGAGAAATATATATATATATGAGAGAGAGAGAGAGAGAGAAATAGTGAGAGATACAGATAGACAGCGAGTGAAATAGTGAAATGGGAGAGAGAAAGAGACATGGGGGAGATAAAGAGAGAGACAGAGCGAGAGAGATAGGCAGATAGGAGAGAAAGTGAGATAGATAGAGAGTGAGAGAGCGAGATAGGGAGAGAGAGAGAGAGATGGAGCGAAAGAGAGATTACAGGAGTTCAGTGCAGTTTAAGAACTCCATTAGTTAAAGGAGGGCAGATAATTCAATATATCAGATGTAGGTAAGAGTTAAGTGCCTGCTAACAAAAGCAAAATTAGGTCTACCAAGACAGAGAGAGAGAGACAGGGTGTGAGAGAGAGCCACCACGACAAACCAACGGGTGACTACTTGGCAACAAGGGCTATCCGCTGACGATATGGCTCATGACTCCGGTTTGCACCCCACGCACATGTGGGCAGCAGGCATACAATGAGAGCCATGCTGCCACAGGAAATGCGATAGAGCAGACCACTGGTGTGCTGAAGCAACGATTCCAATGAGGTGGAGGAAGGGAGGAGGCAACCTAGACAGCCCCTTTCTGGCTGGGCTGTCCGTGAAGAACTCATCAGAGTGTGATACCTGTAAAAACAACCCCAATTCCACATTCACCAACAGTCCCACACCTTACTTTCCCTCTGTCACTGACCATCACAGCATTCGCTTGGCCACGATGCAAAGGTAAAAGCCAACACAAAATAAATATTGCAAAACAAATTTATAAATTAACTCATGCCCTATTGCATACAAACGTAAACTAATCACCCTTGTGCATTCCCTTAGTGCCCGTCTTCCACGCGCCTTTGACTGTCCTCGTGCTCCTACGCAGTGCACCCCCAGTGGCTGCAGCATGGCTGGTGGAAGGCTGCTGATTTTCTGTGGGGGACACTGCAGATGGCCTTGGAGGACGACCTTGAGCAGCTCTGGGCCTAGAAGGCCCGGCTGTGGACTGCACCACCTTGGCCTGGGCGGTAGCAGTTTGGGCTGGCTGGCTGACAGGCAACAGCAAGGGCAGTGGTGGAGTGACAGGGGTGGAAGGATGAATGCTGTCATCCTGAGAGAGGACAACAGGTTCGTGCTCCACAGAGCCACTGACACACCCCCGGGGCAACATCTCAGCAATCCTAGGAATCTGTTGGAGAACAGATTGCTGGACTGCATTGAGACCCTGCATGTCCCTTTGTACACTGGAATCAGGGCAGTCTGAGCTTCCGCTACAGCTCTCAGACATTGGGTGGCTGCTGCTTGTGCTGCAATGGAAGCCGAGACATCGTCCATCGGATGCTGCATCATGGTTAGTCCCACAAGTGTGTTGATGGAGTTAGCCATCAGTTCCATGCTGGAATAGATGGGCTCCAAGCTCTGCGCAAAGCCCTATGCCAAGTTGGTGCCGGACTCTTCCATGCTCCTTGACATTGCACGCAGGCTTTCTGGCAGGCTTCCCAATGCACCAAGCATTTAATTGTGTTTACCCATCAGCCTTCTTCTGTAGCCTGGTACATCGAAGTACTCATCTGTGTCCTCTGCAGCAGAACTCCTGAGCAACCTTGCCCTCCGGCGAGCTGGCACCTGTCCCCGCACCCTGCCCTGTCCCCGCACCCTGCGCTGTCCCCGCACCCTGCACTGTCCTCACACCCTGCGCTGTCCCCGCACCCTGCACTGTCCCCGCACCCTGCACTGTCCCCGCACTGTCCTCACACCCTGCGCTGTCCCCGCACCCTGCCCTGTCCCCGCACCCTGCACTGTCCCCGCACCCTGCACTGTCCTCGCACCCTGCACTGTCCCCGCACCCTGCCCTGTCCCCGCACCCTGCACTGTCCCCGCACCCTGCGCTGTCCCCGCACCCTGCGCTGTCCTCGCACCCTGCGCTGTCCCCGCACCCTGCGCTGTCCCCGCACCCTGCGCTGTCCCCGCACCCTGCACTGTCCCCGCACCCTGCACTGTCCTTGCACCCTGCCCTGGCAGCAGCCCAATCGTGCCGGGTGTCTCACCTCTATGTTATCCTCTAAATTATGTGCAGTGTCAGTATCTGAGCTGGTGGCTGCAAGTGTGAAATCGAGTGACGGAGTGTCTTCATCATCACTCTCTTCCTGCTCTTCCACCACTGCCTGGCCAGTTTGCAGTTCTTGGGTCTCTGAAAGGCACAAGGGTAAGGCTGTGGTGAGGGGAGGGGCAGTAAAGAGGTGCATGCTTACACCATCTGCAGCTTGTAAATCAGAAGAGATTGTGGGATGTGCGGGAAGTGGGATGTGAGAGGGGGGATTAGGTATGAGGATACCGCCATCTTCTGTGGTTTCAGCCTCGCAATTGGCCACGGCCTCAGCAGTGACCGTTCCAATGACGGCGAGCACCGTATCCTCCATGGGGCTAAGGACATGCTGGTGCGCCTGTCCCCCGCTGGTTAGGTCCTGCTGCCTCTGGTTGTGCGCCACCTTGTCCTGCAAGAGAGAGGGAAGTGTGTCAGTGAGTGTGGTGAAATCTGTTTGGGTGATGGTTGAATAGCTGGCAGTGTGTTCCAGCTGTGAGATGTGGGTGTGAGGCTTGCAGCAGTGCTAAGTGTGTGAGAGTGAGGTGAAGCTATGAATGTGAGGTATAAGTCCTGATTGATCGAGATTGTTGGTAGGTGAGTGATGGGGGTGTGGTGCATTGAGCAGTGTGTGAGGCGAGTGGTGCAGTTGGTGCGATATGACATTTGAAGATGTATTCACTGACCTTCATCACTCATGTGAGATTTTTGCGGCACTGCATCCAGGTCCTTGACTCCTGCCATTGACTGCCATAGCTATCTGCTTTCTGAGCATTTATCTGGAGGGCCTCCTGGTCCCCTGTGGATACAGCGCACCTCTCCTCCTTAACACCTCTTCCACCAAGGCCTTCAGTGCAGCATCGGGAAACTTGGAGCCCGCTCTCTTCCATGTTGTGCCATTATTGAGTGTTTCCCAGGTCAAAATCTGTTGTACAACGAGTTCCACCACCTGCTCCAGCCACAATGCACCGCCCCTTTAAAGGTGCAGGCCAGCTATAAGTGGTGCAAGCCTCTCACCAATTTGGTCCCCCTGCTCATGCGTGCAGCCAATCAACAGCATGGTTAGTTGGCGTACTGCCTGCGTCACATTGAACGGACGCGGGTTAATCGTGATCTCCATGCCCGTTTACGGGGGCTATCGAATTTAGCCCCCAGGGCGTGCGAGAGAGACAGGGCGTGTGAGAGAGACAGGGCGTGCGAGAGAGACAGCGCGTGCGAGAGAGACAGGGCGTGCGAGAGAGCAGTGAGAATGCAAGAGGAGTGAGCGTGAGAGAGGAGTGAGCGTGTGAGAGGAGTGAGCATGAGAGGAGTGAGTGAGAGAGGAGTGAGCGTGAGAGAGGAGTGAGCGTGAGAGGAGTGAGTGAGAGAGGAGTGAGCGTGAGAGGAGTGAGCGTGCGAGAGGAGTGAGCGTGCGAGAGGAGTGAGCGTGCGAGAGGAGTGAGCGTGCGAGAGGAGTGAGCGTGAGAGGAGTGAGCGTGCGAGAGGAGTGAGCGTGAGAGAGGAGTGAGCGTGAGAGAGGAGTGAGCGTGAGAGAGGAGTGAATGTGAGAGGAGTGAGTGTGAGAGGAGTGAGCGTGAGAGGAGTGAGCGTGCGAGAGGAGTGAGCGTGAGAGGAGTGAATGTGAGAGGAGTGAGCGTGCGAGAGGAGTGAGCGTGAGAGAGGAGTGAGCGTGAGAGAGGAGTGAGCGTGAGAGGAGTGAATGTGAGAGGAGTGAATGTGTGAGAGGAGTGAGTGTGAGAGGAGTGAGCGTGAGAGGAGTGAACGTGCGAGAGGAGTGAGCGTGAGAGGAGTGAATGTGTGAGAGGAGTGAGCGTGAGAGGAGTGAACGTGCGAGAGGAGTGAGTGTGAGAGGAGTGAGCGTGAGAGAGGAGTGAGCGTGAGAGGAGTGAGCGTGAGAGAGCAGTGAGCGTGAGAGAGGAGTGAGTGTGAGAGGAGTGTGAGAGGAGTGAGCGTGAGAGAGGAGTGAGCGTGAGAGAGCAGTGAGCGTGAGAGGAGTGAGCGTGAGAGAGCAGTGAGCGTGAGAGAGCAGTGAGCGTGAGAGAGGAGTGAGTGTGTGGGAGGAGTGTGAGAGAGGAGTGAGTGTGTGAGAGGAGTGAGTGTGTGAGAGGAGTGAGTGTGAGAGGAGTGAGCGTGAGAGAGGAGTGAGCGTGAGAGGAGTGAGCGTGAGAGAGCAGTGAGCGTGAGAGAGCAGTGAGCGTGAGAGAGGAGTGAGTGTGTGAGAGGAGTGAGTGTGAGAGAGGAGTGAGTGTGTGAGAGGCGTGAGTGTGTGAGAGGAGTGAGTGTGAGAGGAGTGAGCGTAAGAGAGGAGTGAGTGTGTGAGAGGAGTGAGTGTGTGAGAGTAGTGAGCGTGAGAGAGGAGTGAGTGTGTGAGAGGAGTGAGTGTGTGAGAGGAGTGAGTGTGAGAGGAGTGAGCGTAAGAGAGGAGTGAGTGTGTGAGAGGAGTGAGTGTGTGGGAGGAGTGAGTGTGTGGGAGGAGTGAGTGTGAGAGAGGAGTGAGTGTGTGAGAGGAGTGAGTGTGTGACAGGAGTGAGTGTGAGAGGAGTGAGCGTAAGAGAGGAGTGAGTGTGTGAGAGGAGTGAGTGTGTGAGAGGAGTGAGCGTGAGAGAGGAGTGAGTGTGTGAGAGGAGTGAGCGTGAGAGAGGAGCGAGTGTGAGAGGAGTGAGCATGAGAGAGGAGTGAGTGTGTGAGAGGAGTGAGTGTGAGAGGAGTGAGCGTGAGAGGAGTGAGCGTGAGAGGAGTGAGTGTGAGAGAGGAGTGAGTGTGAGAGAGGAGTGAGTGTGAGAGAGGAGTGAGCGTGAGAGGAGTGAGTGTGAGAGAGGAGTGAGTGTGAGAGGAGTGAGCATGAGAGGAGTGAGTGTGAGAGAGGAGTGAGCGTGAGAGAGGAGTGAGCGTGAGAGAGGAGTGAGCGTGAGACAGGAGTGAGCGTGAGAGAGGAGTGAGCGTGAGAGAGGAGTGAGCGTGAGAGAGGAGTGAGCGTGAGAGAGGAGTGAGCGTGAGAGAGGAGTGAGTGTGAGAGAGGAGTGAGTGTGAGAGAGGAGTGAGTGTGAGACAGGAGTGAGTGTGAGACAGGAGTGAGTGTGAGAGAGGAGTGAGCGTGTGAGAGGAGTGAGTGTGAGAGAGGAGTGAGCGTGAGAGAGGAGTGAGAGTGAGAGAGGAGTGAGTGTGAGAGAGGAGTGAGCGTGTGAGAGGAGTGAGTGTGAGAGAGGAGTGAGCGTGTGAGAGGAGTGAGTGTGAGAGAGGAGTGAGCGTGAGAGAGGAGTGAGTGTGAGAGAGGAGTGAGCGTGTGAGAGGAGTGAGTGTGAGAGAGGAGTGAGTGTGTGAGAGGAGTGAGTGAGAGAGGAGTGAGTGTGAGAGAGGAGTGAGTGTGTGAGAGGAGTGAGTGAGAGAGGAGTGAGCGTGAGAGAGGAGTGAGTGTGTGAGAGGAGTGAGTGTGTGAGAGGAGTGAGTGAGAGAGGAGTGAGCGTGAGAGAGGAGTGAGCGTGAGAGAGGAGTGAGCGTGAGAGAGGAGTGAGTGTGTGAGAGGAGTGAGCGTAAGAGAGGAGTGAGTGTGAGAGGAGTGAGCGTGAGAGAGGAGTGAGTGTGAGAGAGGAGTGAGTGTGAGAGAGGAGTGAGTGTGAGAGAGGAGTGAGTGTGAGAGAGGAGTGAGCGTAAGAGAGGAGTGAGTGTGAGAGGAGTGAGCGTGAGAGAGGAGTGAGCGTAAGAGAGGAGTGAGTGTGAGAGGAGTGAGCGTGAGAGAGGAGTGAGCGTGAGAGAGGAGTGAGTGTGTGAGAGGAGTGAGCGTAAGAGAGGAGTGAGTGTGAGAGAGGAGTGAGTGTGAGAGAGGAGTGAGTGTGAGAGAGGAGTGAGTGTGAGAGGAGTGAGCGTGAGAAAGGTTTGCTGGTGCTGTTGGGGAGGGTTTAAACTAAGTTGGCAGGGGGATGGGCACCAGGATGTAGCATTAGAGAGGAGAAACAAAGGGCACAAAGGATTGGGAGAGACGGATAGTACTAGAGTAAGAAATAGTAAGTTATTAGGTGGGGTCAAACTAAGAGGGAACACAGGATGGTCTAAGATGGGTTTACTGTGTAGGTATGTGAACGCACGAAGCATAGTAACAAGGCTGGTGAGCTGCAGGCACAAATAACCACATGGGAATATGATGTCATGGCAATAACGGAGACCCGGCTCAAAAAAGGGCAGGATTGGGAACTAAATATTCCGGCATATAAGATGTTTAGGAAAAATAGGGAAGGAAAGAAAGGAGGTGGGGTGGCAGTATTGGTCAAGGAGAATGCTGCTCCCCCCAATGCCACTGACACAAAGCAGTCCTGCAAACAACCAACCAGCCCTTAGACAGCCCCCCATTGGTCCCCATCAATTCAGGACTTCCCATTCATCAAACAAGTTAAAAAGCCACTTTCCCCCCAGTGCCCCAGGATGGACAAGACAGGAAAGTGGGGCAAAATAATATTTGTGATTGAACTAAAGAACAGAAACTTCACAACATAACATGTTCTCATACGCCCGTGTGCATACCCTAGTGCAACTACAAAGCTTTGCTCTTCCTTTTCCTACTGCTCCTTTGTGGTGCAGCCCCTGTGGCTTCAGCAGAGTTGAGGCAGGCTGCTCCAATCCCTGCTCTGAAAACTCAGATGCTCTTGGCCGATGAGCTTTGGGTTTTGGAGCCCGTGAGGACACCGCCAAAGACTGCTCCACCTGCACCTGTGCAGGGGCAGACTCGGCCATCGGGAGACGAGGCAGCATGTGGGGCACTGACTGAGTGGGGGGCAACGGGAGAGAAGTGGGAGCACTTTGAGTGGAGTTCCCACTTCCATGTCCCCTTTCGCCATCATCCCTCTCATGGGTCAGCCACACTTCACTGCTGCCACTCTGCTGGAGGGCACTTTGGTCCAGATCAGTGTGGCGCTGTATGGCCAAGGTTAGGGTATCTGTCATCCTATTTAAGGTGGCAGACATGTTGGTATCCAGAGTCTGCACGGCCGTGGTCTAGGCCTGCATGGACTCGTGTTTGCCACGTTTGATGTTCCACGGAGTTGGCTGCTCTATCCATGGAAGAAGACATCCTCGCAATGCCCTGCGATGTCCTCCCACTCATGCTTGAGCCGGACTCCTCCATTCTCTCTGTAATCGTGGGCTGTGTGCCTGGAAGGCCTGTCAACAGATTATCTGGCCATTATCACATTGCTGTTTGTGGGAGCTTGCTGTGCGCAAATTGGCTGCTGTGTTTCCTACATTACAACAGTGACCACACTTCAAAGTACTTTATTATTTGTGAAGCACTTTGGGACCTCCTGAGGTCATATAAAGGCGCTGCAGAAATGCAAGTTCTTTCTTATAATGAGCAAATCCTTCATTCAGGAAGCAGGTCGCAACTTATGAACTGTAAGAACTGTATAGTTTACTGGGCTGTACTGAGGACAATCCGAATAGAGAGAGAACGGCAGTGGGAAAAGGTGGAGCAATCGCGTTCAGAAGGAATTTATTTCTCTTAAAAAAACAAGAACAAACTAACTGTGCTGGTTAATTCTCAGCGCAGTGTGGGAAACAGGATGGAAATGACACATTCACCATGACAGGACTGTAGAATGGACTTTAAACCAACAAAGGGTGTGGGTGGAAATCATACTAATCTCAAGATAAGGAAATGAAGGAATATGAGCAAAGGTCAGAGTACAAACAGTGATCAAGATAACATAAATACTCCGGGAACAGAAACCATTATAGGAAGTAATAATAAAATACCTGTTAAAAATAAGGCAGGATTAATGAAAAATGAACGAACATTAAATTGCCTGTATAGCAATGTACAGAGCATCAGTAGCAAGAGTGTGGTCAGTTAAAAAGTGTGAGAAATACACCATCAGGACAGATGTGCAGGGTGGGGTCAGTTACCCAGATAGGAATCTGTACACAGATACACGTAGCATAAGAAATAAAACAAATGAGTTAGAAGGACAAATTCAGCTTAAAAGGTATGATGTAGCGGCCATTGCAGAGATCTGGCTACAAGCTGGGCATGACTGGGAGCTAAATATTCCAGGCTAGAGAATCTATAGAAAGGACTGGGAAATTGGGAAAGGAGGAGGAGGAGCAATATTGATAAAAGACACAGGCTGCGATTTCGCCGACTGAGGCGGGCCTGGTGCGGCCGGGGTCGGTGGCGGGGTTGCTGGCTCCAGCCCACTCTGTGAAATGAATTTTACGCTGATTGGGCTTGTTAAGCCCGCCCAGTGAGTTTGCCGGCCAATTGAAGGAAGCGTGTCTGATGATGTCATTTGATGACGAGTCATCAGCCGGTTTTCCTTAAAGGGACCATGCGCAAATTGATTGACAGTTGTGCTGTCAGTGTTCTACCGCAGTGAGGTGCTGCAAACACTGACAAACACTGCAGAGAGGTGCACGGCTGCACCCAGGCTCTCCCATGACTCCCTCCATATGCTTATGGAGGGAGTCACAGCACGTAGTGAGATTCTCTTCCCTTCCAATGGGCGGAAGAGACCTCCATAGAAACATAGAAGATAGGAGCAGGAGTAGGCCATTCGGCCCCTCGAGCCTGCTCCGCCATTCGATGAGATCATGGCTGATCATCCAAATTCAGTACCCTGTCCCTGCTTTCTCCCCATATCCCTTGATACCTTTAGCTTTAAGAAATATATCTAACTCATTCTTGAATATATTTAATGACTTGGCCTCAACTACCTTCTGTGGTAGAGAATTCCACAGGTTCACCACTCTCTGGGTGAAGAAATTCTTCCTCATTTCTGTCCTAAATGGCTTACCCCTTATCCTTAGATTATGACCCCTGGTTCTGGACTCTCTGACCATTGGGAACATTCTTCCTGCATCTAGTTTGTCCAGACCTGTCAGAATTTTATGTTTCGATGAGATCCCCTCATTCTTCTATACTCCAGCGAGTATAAGCCCAATCGACCCAATCTCTCCTCATATGTCATTTCTGCCATCCCAGGTATCAGCCTTGTGAATCTTCGCTGAACTCCTTCCATGGCAAGAACATCCTTCCTCAGATAAGGCGACCAGAACTGCACACAGTACTCAAGGTGTGGTCTTACCAAGGCCCTGTACAACTGCAGCAGGACATCCCTGTTCCTATACTCAAACCCTTTCGCTATGAAGGCCAACATACCATTTGCCTTCTTCACCGCCTGCTGCACCTGCATGCTTACTTTCAGCGACTGGTGCACAAGGACACCCAGGTCTCGTTGCACTTCCCCTTCGCCAAAACTATTGCCATTCAGATAATAGTCTGCCTTTCTGTTTTTGACACCAAAGTGGATAACCTCGCATTTATCCACGTTATATTGCATCTGCCACGCTTCTGCCCACTCACCCAACCTGTCCAAATCATACTGGAGTTTCTCGGTATCCTCCTCGCAGCACACACGCCCACCCAGCTTTGTGTCATCTGCAAACTTGGAGATATTACATTTAGTTCCCTTATCTAGATCATTAATGTATATTGTGAATAGCTGGGGTCCAAGGACCAATCCCTGCGGTACCCCACTAGTCACTGCCTGCCACTCGGAAAAAGAGCCATTAATTCCTACTCTCTGCTTTCTGTCCGCCAACCAGTTCTCTATCCAAGTCAATACCTTGCCCCCAATCCCATGTGCCTTAACTTTACACGCTAATCTCTTATGCGGGACCTTATCGAAAGCCTTTTGAAAGTCCAAATACACCACATCTACTGGTTCTCCCTTATCTATTTTACCAGTTACATCCTCAAAAAATTCCAGTAGATTAGTCAAGCACGATTTACCTTTTGTAAATCCATGTTGACTTTGTCCGATCCTGTCACTGTTTTTCAAGTGCTCAGCTATTACATCCTTTATAATGGACTCTAGCATTTTCCCCACTACCGATGTCAGGCTTACCGGTCTGTAATTCCCCGTTTTCTCTCTACCACCCTTTTTGAATAGTGGGGTAACATTAGCTACCCTCCAATCCATGGGTACAGTTCCAGATTCCATCGAATGTTGGAAGATGATCAGCAATGCATCTACTATTTCTAGGGCCACTTCCTTAAGTACCCTAGGATGTAGATTATCAGGCCCTGGGGATTTATCGGCCTTCAATCCCGTCAATTTCCCTAACACCATTTCCCTGCAAATACTGATTTCTTTCAGTTCCTCCCTTTCATCAGACCCTATGTTCTCCAACATCTCTGGGAGGTTATTTGTATCCTCCTTTGTGAAGAGAGAACCAAAATATGCATTTAATTGGTCTGCCATTTCTTTGTTCCCCATTATAACTTTGCCCGCTTCTGACTGCAAGGGACCTACACTTGATTTCACTAATCTTTTTCTCTTCACATATCTATAAAAGCTCTTACAGTCAGTTTTTATGTTCCCTGCAAGCTTACTTTCATATTCTATTTTCCCCTTCTTAATTAATCCCTTTGTCCTCCTTTGTTGAATCCTAAACTGCTCCCAATCCTCAGGGTTACCGCTTTTTCTGGCCAATTTATATGCCCTCTCCTTGGATCTTATGCTATCCCTAATTTCCCTTGTTAGCCACGGTTGAGTCACCCTTTTTGTTTTATTCTTATGCCACACTGGGATGAACAAATTCTGTAGTTCATCCATGCAGTCTTTGAATGTTTGCTATTGCCTATCCACCGTCAACCCTTTGAGTGACATTCCCCAATCAATCCTACCCAATTCGCGCCTCATACCATCGTAGTTTCCTTTATTTAAATTCAGGACCCTAGTCTCTGATTCAACTACTTCACTCTCCATCTTAATGAAGAATTCTATCATATTATGATCACTCTGACCCAGGGGGCCTCGTACAACAAGATTGCTAATTAATCCTTTCTCGTTACATAATACCCAGTCTAAGATGGCCTGATCTCTGGTTGGTTCCTCGACATATTGTTCCAGAAAACCATCCCGTAAACATTCTAGGAATTCCTCCTCCACAGTATTTTTACTAATTTGGTTAGCCCAATCTATATGTAAATTAAAGTCACCCATGATGACTGCTGTGCCCTTACTGCATGCTTCCCTAATTTCCCTTTTAATGCTGTCCCCAACCTCCGTATTACTGTATTACCCCAGGAGACCAATGCAGCCTGGTTGCACATTGCACAGGAGGGCACAAGCAGGGATGTCGTCAGGAGGACCAGGCTGCAGTGACGCAAACCTTTCAATGATCTCAGTAGATCACGAAACGTTACTGCAAAGCCAGAGAGAAGGTTGAGAGGAGATTTGATAGAGGTATTCAAAATCATGAGGGGTCTGGACAGAGTAGATAGAGAGAAACTGTTCCCATTGCAGAAGGGTCGAGAACCAAAGGACACAGATTTAAGGTGATTGGCAAAAGAACCAAAGGCGACATAAGAAAAAACTTTTTTTACGTAGCGAGTAGTTAGGATCTGGAATGCACTGCCTGAAAGGGTGGTGGAGGCAGACTCAATCACGGCTTTCAAAAGCGAGTTGGGTAAGTACCTAAAAGAAAAACATTTGCAGAGCTCCGGGGAAAGTGCGGGGGAGAGGGACTAGCTGAAGTGCTCTTGCAGAGAGCCGGCACGGGCTCAACGGGCCGAATGGCCTTCTTCCATTCTTCCATTCTGTAACCATTCTAGGATTCTAGAGGAGTCAGTGTGTGAGAAAGCCACATGTACATGAGAGTGGAGTGGGGGAGAGAGAGAGAGAGAGAGCAGTGAGTGTAAGAAAGCAGTGTGTGTGTGAGAGAGGAGTGTGTGTGTGTGTGTGTGTGTGAGTGTGAGAGAGGAGTGTGTATGTGAGAGAGGAATGTGTGTGTGTGAGGAGTGTGTGAGTGTGAGAGGAGTTTGTGTGTGAGAGGAGTGTGTGTGTGTGAGAGGAGTGTGTGTGTGAGAGGAGTGTGTGTGTGAGAGGAGTGTGTGTGTGTGAGGAGTGTGTGTGTGTGTGAGGAGTGTGTGTGTGAGAGGAGTGTGTGTGTGTGAGAGGAGTGTGTGTGTGAGAGAGGAGTGTGTGTGTGTGTGAGGAGTGTGTGTGTGAGAGGAGTGTGTGTGTGAGAGGAGTGTGTGTGTGAGAGGAGTGTGTGTGTGTGAGAGGAGTGTGTGTGTGAGAGGAGTGTGTGTGTGAGAGGAGTGTGTGTGTGAGAGGAGTGTGTGTGTGTGAGAGGAGTGTGTGTGTGTGTGAGGAGTGTGTGTGTGTGAGAGGAGTGTGTGTGTGTGAGAGGAGTGTGTGTGTGTGTGAGAGGAGTGTGTGTGTGTGAGAGGAGTGTGTGTGAGAGGAGTGTGTGTGTGTGAGGAGTGTGTGTGTGTGTGAGGAGTGTGTGTGTGAGAGAGGAGTGTGTGTGTGTGAGAGGAGTGTGTGTGAGAGGAGTGTGTGTGTGAGAGGAGTGTGTGTGTGTGTGAGGAGTGTGTGTGTGAGAGAGGAGTGTGTGTGTGAGAGAGGAGTGTGTGTGTGAGAGGAGTGTGTGTGAGAGGAGTGTGTGTGAGAGAGGAGTGTGTGTGTGAGAGAGGAGTGTGTGTGTGTGAGAGGAGTGTGTGTGAGAGGAGTGTGTGTGAGAGGAGTGTGTGTGTGAGAGCAGTGTGTGTGTGAGAGCAGTGTGTGTGTGTGTGAGAGGAGTGTGTGTGTGAGGAGTGTGTGTGTGAGAGGAGTGTGTGTGTGAGAGAGGAGTGTGTGTGTGTGTGAGGAGTGTGTGTGAGAGGAGTGTGTGTGAGAGGAGTGTGTGTGTGAGAGCAGTGTGTGTGTGAGAGCAGTGTGTGTGTGTGTGTGAGAGGAGTGTGTGTGTGAGGAGTGTGTGTGTGAGAGAGGAGTGTGTGTGTGAGAGAGGAGTGTGTGTGAGAGGAGTGTGTGTGAGAGAGGAGTGTGTGTGTGTGAGAGGAGTGTGTGTGAGAGGAGTGTGTGTGTGTGAGAGGAGTGTGTGTGTGTGAGAGGAGTGTGTGTGTGTGAGAGGAGTGTGTGTGTGTGAGAGGACTGTGAGTGTGAGAGAGGAGTGTGTGTGTGTGAGAGGAGTGTGTGTGTGAGAGAGGAGTGTGTGTGTGAGAGAGGAGTGTGTGTGTGTGAGGAGTGTGTGTGTGTGTGAGGAGTGTGTGTGTGTGTGAGAGGAGTGTGTGTGTGTTAGAGGAGTGTGTGTGTGAGAGGAGTGTGTGTGTGTGAGAGGAGTGTGTGTGTGTGTGAGAGGAGTGTGTGTGTGAGAGAGGAGTGTGTGTGTGTGAGAGGAGTGTGTGTGTGAGAGGAGTGTGTGTGTGAGAGAGGAGTGTGTGTGTGAGAGAGGAGTGTGTGTGTGAGAGGAGTGTGTGTGAGAGAGGAGTGTGTGTGAGAGAGGAGTGTGTGTGTGTGAGAGGAGTGTGTGTGTGAGAGAGGAGTGTGTGTGTGAGAGGAGTGTGTGTGTGAGAGGAGTGTGTGTGTGAGAGAGGAGTGTGTGTGTGTGAGAGGAGTGTGTGTGTGTGAGAGGAGTGTGTGTGTGAGAGGAGTGTGTGTGTGTGAGAGGAGTGTGTGTGTGTGTGAGAGAGGAGTGTGTGTGTGAGAGGAGTGTGTGTGTGTGAGAGAGGAGTGTGTGTGTGAGGAGTGTGTGTGTGAGAGAGGAGTGTGTGTGTGTGAGGAGTGTGTGTGTGAGGAGTGTGTGTGTGAGAGAGGAGTGTGTGTGTGTGAGAGGAGTGTGTGTGTGAGAGGAGTGTGTGTGTGAGGAGTGTGTGTGTGAGAGAGGAGTGTGTGTGTGTGAGAGGAGTGTGTGTGTGAGAGGAATGTGTGTGTGAGAGAGGAGTGTGTGTGTGAGAGGAGTGTGTGTGTGTGAGAGGAGTGTGTGTGTGAGAGGAGTGTGTGTGTGAGGAGTGTGTGTGTGAGAGAGGAGTGTGTGTGTGTGAGAGGAGTGTGTGTGTGTGAGAGGAGTGTGTGTGTGAGAGGAGTGTGTGTGTGAGGAGTGTGTGTGTGAGAGAGGAGTGTGTGTGTGTGAGAGGAGTGTGTGTGTGAGAGGAATGTGTGTGTGTGAGAGAGGAGTGTGTGTGTGAGGAGTGTGTGTGTGAGAGAGGAGTGTGTGTGTGAGGAGTGTGTGTGTGAGAGGAGTGTGTGTGTGAGAGAGGAGTGTGTGTGTGTGAGAGGAGTGTGAGTGTGAGAGGAGTGTGAGTGTGAGAGGAGTGTGAGTGTGAGAGAGGAGTGTGAGTGTGAGAGAGGAGTGTGAGTGTGAGAGGAGTGTGTGTGTGAGAGAGGAGTGTGTGTGTGTGAGAGGAGTGTGTGTGAGAGGAGTGTGTGTGAGAGGAGTGTGTGTGTGAGAGCAGCGTGTGTGTGAGAGCAGTGTGTGTGTGTGTGTGAGAGGAGTGTGTGTGTGAGGAGTGTGTGTGAGAGAGGAGTGTGTGTGTGAGAGAGGAGTGTGTGTGAGAGGATGTGGTGTGAGTGAGGAGTGTGTGTGTGTGAGAGGAGTGTGTGTGTGAGAGGAGTGTGTGTGTGTGAGGGAGGTGTGTGTGTGAGTGAGTGTGGTGTGTGTAGAGGAGTGTGTGTGTGTGAGAGGACCTGTGAGTTGTGGAGAGAGGAGTGTGTGGTGTGGAGAGGAGTGTGTGTGTGAGAGAGGAGTGTGTGTGTGGAGAGGAGGGTTGTGTGTGTGTGAGGAGTGTGTGTGTGTGAGGAGTTGTGTGTTGTGTGTGAGAGGAGTGGTGTGTGTGTGAGAGGATGTGTGGTGAGCGAGGAGTGTGTGGGTGTGAGAGGAGTTGTGTGTGTGTGAGAGGAGTGTGAGTGTGGGTGAGAGGGTGTGTGGTGTGCGAGAGGAGTTGTGTGTGTGTGAGAGGAGTGTGTGTGTGAGAGGAGTGTGTGTTGTGCGAGGAGTGTGTGTGTGAGAGAGGAGTGTGGTGTGTGAGAGGAGTGTGTGTGTGAGAGAGGAGTTGTGTGTGTGAGAGAGGAGTGTGTGTGTGTGAGAGGAGTGTGTGTGAGAGAGGAGTGTGTGTGAGAGAGGAGTGTGTGTGTGAGAGGAGTGTGTGTGAGAGAGGAGTGTGTGTGTGAGAGAGGAGTGTGTGTGTGAGAGGAGTGTGTGTGTGTGAGAGGAGTGTGTGTGTGAGAGGAGTGTGTGTGTGTGAGAGGAGTGTGTGTGTGTGTGAGAGAGGAGTGTGTGTGTGAGAGGAGTGTGTGTGTGTGAGAGAGGAGTGTGTGTGAGAGTGTGTGTGTGAGAGGAGTGTGTGTGTGTGAGTGTGGTGTGTGAGGAGTGTGTGTGTGAGAGAGGAGTGTGTGTGTGTGAGAGGAGTGTGTGTGTGAGAGGAGTGTGTGTGTGAGGAGTGTGTGTGTGAGAGAGGAGTGTGTGTGTGAGAGGAGTGTGTGTGTGAGAGGAATGTGTGTGTGAGAGAGGAGTGTGTGTGTGAGAGAGGAGTGTGTGTGTGAGAGAGGAGTGTGTGTGTGAGGAGTGTGTGTGTGAGAGAGGAGTGTGTGTGTGAGAGGAGTGTGTGGGTGAGAGGAGTGTGTGTGTGAGAGAGGAGTGTGTGTGGTGAGAGGAGTGTGTGTGTGAGAGGAGTGTGTGTGTGTGAGAGGAGTGTGTGTGTGAGAGGAGTGTGTGTGTGAGAGGAGTGTGTGTGTGTGAGAGAGGAGTGTGTGTGTGAGAGGAGTGTGTGTGTGTGTGAGAGAGGAGTGTGTGTGTGAGGAGTGTGTGTGTGAGAGAGGAGTGTGTGTGTGTGAGGAGTGTGTGTGTGAGGAGTGTGTGTGTGAGAGAGGAGTGTGTGTGTGTGAGAGGAGTGTGTGTGTGAGAGGAGTGTGTGTGTGAGGAGTGTGTGTGTGAGAGAGGAGTGTGTGTGTGTGAGAGGAGTGTGTGTGTGAGAGGAATGGTGTGTGTGAGAGAGGAGTGTGTGTGTGAGAGGAGTGTGTGTGTGAGAGAGGAGTGTGTGTGTGAGGAGTGTGTGTGTGAGAGAGGAGTGTGTGTGTGAGGAGTGTGTGTGTGAGAGGAGTGTGTGTGTGAGAGAGGAGTGTGTGTGTGTGAGAGGAGTGTGAGTGTGAGAGGAGTGTGAGTGTGAGAGGAGTGTGAGTGTGAGAGAGGAGTGTGAGTGTGAGAGAGGAGTGTGAGTGTGAGAGGAGTGTGAGTGTGAGAGAGGAGTGTGTGTGTGAGAGAGGAGTGTGTGTGTGAGAGAGGAGTGTGTGTGTGAGAGAGGAGTGTGTGTGTGAGAGAGGAGTGTGTGTGTGAGAGAGGAGTGTGTGTGTGTGAGAGGAGTGATGTGTGTGTAGAGAGTGTGGAGTGTGAGAGGAGTGTGAGTGTGAGAAGGAGTGTGAGTGTGAGAGAGGAGTGTGAGTGTGAGAGAGAGTGTGTGTGTGAGAGGGAGTGTGAGTGTGATGAGAGGAGTGTGTGTGTGTGAGGAGTGTGTGTGAAAGAGGAGTGTGTGTGTAGAGGAGTGTGTGTGTGAGAGAGGAGTGTGTGTGTGAGAGAGGAGTGTGTGTGTGAGAGGATTGTGTGTGTGAGAGGAGTGTGTGTGAAAGAGGAGTGTGTGTGAAAGAGGAGTGTGTGTGAAAGAGGAGTGTGTGTGTGTGAGAGGAGTGTGTGTGTGTGAGGAGTGTGTGTGAAAGAGGAGTGTGTGTGAAAGAGGAGTGTGTGTGAAAGAGGAGTGTGTGTGTGTGAGAGGAGTGTGTGTGTGAGAGGAGTGTGTGTGTGAGAGGAGTGTGTGTGAAAGAGGAGTGTGTGTGAAAGAGGAGTGTGTGTGTGTGAGAGGAGTGTGTGTGTGAGAGGAGTGTGAGTGTGAGAGAGGAGTGTGTGTGAGAGAGGAGTGTGTGTGTGAGAGGAGTGTGTGTGAAAGAGGAGTGTGTGTGAAAGAGGAGTGTGTGTGTGAGAGGAGTGTGTGTGAGAGAGGAGTGTGTGTGTGAGAGGAGTGTGTGTGTGTGAGAGAGAGAGGAGTGTGTGTGAGAGAGGAGTGTGTGTGTGTGTGTGAGAGAGAGGAGTGTGTGTGAGAGAGGAGTGTGTGTGTGAGAGGAGTGTGTGTGTGTGTGAAAGAGGAGTGTGTGTGTGTGAGAGAGAGGAGTGTGTGTGAAAGAGGAGTGTGTGTGTGTGAGAGAGCCAGATGTGAGAGAGTTAAGGGTACAAGCGAGGGCAGCGTGCGAGGGCAGCGTGCGAGGGCAGTGTGCGAGGGCAGCGCTTCACTTACCGTAGTGGTTGATGCTGTTGATAAGCCGCACACCTACTTGGGCGTGATTGTTGGTCACCAGAACGATATCAAAGAGTTCCTCACTGTCTGGGTACAGATCTCGCAGCTGCTCGTTGACAGTCTCCACAGCCTAAACACAAACAACAACTTGTATTTATATCGCGCCTTTAAAGTAGTAAAACGCCCCAAGGTGCTTCACAGGAGTGTAATCAGACAAAAATTCACACTGAGCCACATAAGGAGATATTAGGGCAGGTGACCAAAAGCTTGGTCACAGAGGTTGGTTTTAAGAAGGGTCTTAAAGGAGGATAGAGAGGTAGAGAAGCGGAGAGGTTTCCAGAGCTTAGGACCTAGGCAGCTTACAGAGAGCTAAGGAGGGGCGAGGACAATTAACTATTTAATTGATATTGTAATTGGAAATCAGAAAATGGCAGACTAACGAAATAGCTACTTTGTATCAGTCTTCACAGTAGAGGATGAGATATGAGGAAAACTAAAAATAACCAGATACAAGGTAAGTAAAAACATGGTGATGGAGAAACTAATGAGATTAAAGATAGACGATTCCCCAGGACCCGATGGTTTCCATCCCAGGGTATTGAAAGGTGAAGAAACACAGGAACACAGGAGCAGGAGGAGGCCATTGAGCTCCTCGAGCCTGCTCCGCCATTCAATGAACACAGGAGCAGGAGGAAGCCATTCAGCCCCTCGAGCCTGTTCCGCCATTCAATGAACACAGGAGCAGGAGGAGGCCATTCAGCCCCTCGAGCCTGTTCCGCCATTCAATGAACACAGGAGCAGGAGGAGGCCATTCAGCCCCTCGAGCCTGTTCCGCCATTCAATGAACACAGGAGCAGGAGGAAGCCATTCAGCCCCTCGAGCCTGTTCCGCCATTCAATGAACACAGAAGCAGGAGGAGGCCATTCAGCCCCTCGAGCCTGTTCCGCCATTCAATGAACACAGGAGCAGGAGGAGGCCATTCAGCCCCTCGAGCCTGTTCCGCCATTCAATGAGATCATGGCTGATCTGCGACTTAACTCCATATACCCGCCTTTGGCCCATATTCCTTAATGCCTTTGGTTGACAAAATTCTATCAATCTCAGATTTAAAATTAACAATTGATCCAGCATCAATTGCCATTTACGGAAGAGAGTTCCAAACTTCTACCACCCTTTGTGTGTAGAAGTGTTTCCTAACTTCAGTGCTGAAGAGCTCCAAGGGCAGGTCAGAGGCTGGGTATTCTGCGGCGAGTGACTCACCTCCTGACTCCCCAAAGCCTTTCCATCATCTACAAGGCACAAGTCAGGAGTGTGATGGAATACTCTCCACTTGCCTGGATGAGTGCAGCTCCAACAGATAGTGAGTGGGAAAAACTGTGGCAGATGGAGTTCAATGTGGGGAAGGGGGCGGTCATCCACTTTGGATCAAAGAAAAACAGATCAGAATATTTTCTTAATGATGAGAGACGAGGAACTGTGGATGAGCAGAGAGATTTGGGTGTCCATGTTCACAAATCACTAAAAGTTATTGGACAGATACAAAAAAAAATCAAAAAGGCTAATGGAATGTTAGCCTTTATCTGAAGAGGGCTGGAATACAAAGGGTGGAAGTTATGTTACAGTTTATATAAAGCTCTGTTCAGACCCCATCTGGACATTGTGTTCAGTTCTGGGTACCAGAAGCAAGGATCCATTGCTGATGCTGTACTGCATGCCCCGTGCAGGTGTTGTGCTGAGGGGGGAGGACTGCTGACGGTTGTGCTCTTGGCTCCTACCTGGATGAAGGGGAATGCAGCACCTGGTGCAAAAGGCTCACTCTCATGTTCGACTTGGTATTTGACATACGCCTCCACCCCATCCTTCTGGAAGATCTTTGTTTCCTCCTCCATGTTAAAGAGGGCCCGCGATGACACTGCGATGGTCGTAGCATACTGTGGACTTGGCTACGGGGCAAACGGAGGCAATGGTAAAACGATTGCCATGTGACACTATTTGTAAATCTGTCTCTCTGAAAAGGAACATCACTTCAGTAGGTGCATTATCCACACTCCTGTACAACCCTGCCCATCACCCCTGTACAACCCTGCCCATCACCCCTGTACAACCCTGCCCATCACCCCTGTACAACCCTGCCCATCACCCCAGTACAACCCTGCCCATCACCCCAGTACAACCCAGCCCATCACCCCAGTACAACCCATCACCCCAGTACAACCCTGCCCATCACCCCAGTACAACCCATCACCCCTGCACAACCCTGCCCATCACCCCAGTACAACCCTGCCCATCACCCCTGTACAACCCTGCCCATCACCCCAGTACAACCCATCACCCCAGTACAACCCTGCCCATCACCCCAGTACAACCCTGCCCATCACCCCAGTACAACCCTGCCCATCACCCCTGTACAACCCTGCCCATCACCCCAGTACAACCCATCACCCCAGTACAACCCTGCCCATCACCCCTGTACAACCCTGCCCATCACCCCAGTACAACCCATCACCCCAGTACAACCCTGCCCATCACCCCAGTACAACCCTGCCCATCACCCCTGCACAACCCTGCCCATCACCCCAGTACAACCCTGCCCATCACCCCTGTACAACCCTGCCCATCACCCCTGTACAACCCTGCCCATCACCCCAGTACAACCCTGCCCATCACCCCTGCAATCCACTCACAAATCAGCCTGGCTCAGTGGATCCCACTCTCGCCTCTGAGTCAGAAGGTTGTGGGTTCAGGTCCCTCCCTCTCTCACCCTCTCTCTCACCCTCTCCCTCTCTCTCTCTCTCTCTCTCACTCCCTCCCTCTCACCCTCTCCCTCTCTCTCTCTCTCACTCCCTCCCTCTCTCTCACCCTCTCCCTCTCTCACCCCCTCCCTCTTTATCTCTCTCTCTCACTCCCTCCCTCTCTCTCACCCTCTCCCTCTCTCTCTCACTCCCTCCCTCTCTCTCACCCTCTCCCTCTCTCTCACCCTCTCCCTCTCTCACCCTCTCCCTCCCCCTCCCTCTTTATCTCTCTCTCTCACTCCCTCCCTCTCTCTCACCCTCTCCCTCTCTCTCCCTCCCTCCCTCTCTCTCACCCTCTCCCTCTCTCTCACTCCCTCCCTCTCTCACCCTCTCCCTCTCTCAACCTCTCCCTCTCTCAACCCCTCCCTCTTTATCTCTCTCGCTCCTTCCCTCTCTCTCTCCCAGTCTCTCTCTCACCCTCTCCCTCCCTTGCTCACCCTCTCTCCCTCCCTCCCACTCTCTCTCCCTCCATCCCTCTCTCTCTCACCCTCTCTCCCTCCGTCTCTCTCTCTTCATCCCTCTCTCTCGCTTCCTCCCTCCCTCTCACGCACTCTCTCCCTCCCTCTCTCTTTCTCAGTCTCCCTCCCTCTCTCTGTCTCTCTCCCCCCTCCCTCTGTCTCCCTCTCTCTCTCCCTCCCTCTCTCTTTCTCTCTCCCTCCCTTTCCCACTCTCTCTCTCCCTCTTTCCCAGTCTCTCTCTCTCGCTCTCTCTCCCTTTCTCTCTCTCCCTCCCTCTCTCTTTCCCAGTCTTTCTCTCTCTCTCTCCCTCCCTTTCTCTCTCTCCCTCCCTCTCTCTTTCCCAGTCTTTCTCTCTCTCTCACCCTCCCTTTCTCTCTCCCTCCTTCTCTCTTTCCCAGTCTTTCTCTCTCTCTCTCACTCCCTCTCTCTTTCCCAGTCTCTCTCTCGCTCTCTCCCTTTCTCTCTCTCTCCCTCCCTCTCTCTTTCCCAGTCTTTCTCTCTCTCTCTCTCTCCTTCTCTCTCTCACTCCCTCTCTCTTTCCCAGTCTCTCTCTCTCTCCCTCCCTTTCTCTCTCTCCCTCCCTCTCTCTTTCCCAGTCTCTCTCTCCCCCTCTCTCTATACCGGTTGGAGCTGCTTGTTCTGACAGTGGGGCCCCGCTCCTCTCTCCCGGGCCCCGCTCCTCTCTCCCGGGCCTCAGCCTCCCGCCAGTCAACACATTTACCGTTTTCGGCTTCTTCCTGGGGGACAGACAGTGAGCGGCCGCTGCCGGTCCCGGGGCCCCGTTCTTCTTGCTCGGATCCATCGGAGTCGGCGGCACTAACCTGAGAGCGAGAGAGAGAGAGAGCGGGGACAGAGAGAGAGAGACAGATATATATAGAGAGAGACACCGGGACAGAGAGAGAGAGAGAGAGCGACCGGGGAGAGAGAGAGACAGACAGATAGACAGAGAAAGAGAGACAGATAGATAGATAAATATATAGAGAGACACGGGGACAGAGAGAGACAGATATATATATATATATATAGAGAGAGAGGACAGACACCAGGGACAGTGAGAAACAAATAGATATATAGAAAGAGAGGCGGACAAAGACAGATACAGCTATGGAGAGAGGAGGCGATGGGGTAAGGGATGAGAGAGAGAGGAGGTGATGGGGTAAGGGATGAGAGAGAGAGGTGATGGGGTAAGGGATGAGAGAGATAGAGGAGGTGATGGGGTAAGGGATGAGAGAGGACGTGGTTGGGGTAAGGGATGAGAGAGAGGAGGTGATGGGGGAAAGGGATGAGAGAGGACGTGGTTGGGGTAAGGGATGAGAGAGAGGAGGTGATGGGGTAAGGGATGAGAGAGAGAGGTGATGGGGTAAGGGATGAGAGAGAGAGGTGATGGGGTAAGGGATGAGAGAGATAGAGGAGGTGATGGGGTAAGGGATGAGAGAGGACGTGGTTGGGGTAAGGGATGAGAGAGAGGAGGTGATGGGGGAAGGGATGAGAGAGAGAGAGGAGGTGATGGGGTAAGGGATGAGAGAGGACGTGGTTGGGGTAAGGGATGAGAGAGAGGAGGTGATGGGGAAGGGATGAGAGAGAGGAGGTGATGGGGAAGGGATGAGAGAGATAGAGGAGGTGATGGGGTAAGGGATGAGAGAGAGGACGTGGTTGGGGTAAGGGATGAGAGAGAGGAGGTGATGGGGGAAGGGATGAGAGAGAGGAGGTGATGGGGTAAGGGATGAGAGAGAGGACGTGGTTGGGGTAAGGGATGAGAGAGAGGAGGTGATCGTGGGTATGGGATGAGAGAGAGGAGGTGATTGGGCAAAGGGATGGAGAGAGGAGGTGATGGGGTAAGGGATGAGAGAGAGGAGGTGATTGTGGGTAAGGGCACCAACGATATAGGTAAAAAACGGGATGAGGTCCTAAAAGCAGAATATAGGGAGTTAGGAGGTAAATTAAAAAATAGGACTTCAAAGGTAGTAATCTCAGGATTGCTACCAGTGCCACGTGCTAGTCAGAGTAGAAATAGCATATTTCAAATGAATACGTGGCTAGAGGAATGGTGCAAGGGGGAGGGATTCAAATTCCTTGGACATTGGAACCGGTTCTGGGGGAGGTGGGACCAGTACAAACGGGACGGTCTGCACCTGGGCAAGGCCGGGACCGATTTCCTAGGGGGAGTGTTTGCTAGTGCTGTTGGGGAGGGTTTAAACTAAAGTGGCAGGGGGTTGGGAACCTGAGCAGGGAGACAGTGGAAAGAGAAACAAGGATAAAAGCAAAAGACAGGAAGGAGAAAAACAAAAGTAGAAGGCAAAGAACTCAACGGTTTAAATCAAACATGGTCACAGTAAATAATAATTCATATAGGTCTGAGAGCGTTAAAAAAACAAGCCTGAAGGCTTTGTGTCTTAATTCAAGGAGCATTCAGAACAAGGTGGATGAATTGGCTGCGCAAATAGAGGTAAATGAATACGATTTGATTGGGATTACAGAAACGTGGCTCCAGGGTGGGCAAGGCTGGGAACTCAACATCCAGGGGTGTTCAATATTTAGGAAAGATAGGCAAAAAAGAAAGGGGGGTGGGGTAGCATTGCTGGTTAAAGAGGGGATTAACACAATTGAAAATAAGGATAGTAACTCTGATGATGCGGAATCTGTATGGGTAGAACTGAGAAATAACAAGGGGCAGAAAACGTTAGTGGGAGTGGTATATAGACCTCCAAACAGTAATACGGAGGTTGGGGACGGCATTAAAAGGGAAATCAGGGAAGCATGCAGTAAGGGCACAGCAGTCATCATGGGTGACTTTAATTTACATATAGATTGGGCTAACCAAATTAGTAAAAATACTGTGGAGGAGGAATTCCTAGAATGTTTACAGGATGGTTTTCTGGAACAATATGTCGAGGAACCAACCAGAGATCAGGCCATCTTAGACTGGGTATTATGTAACGAGAAAGGATTAATTAGCAATCTTGTTGTACGAGGCCCCTTGGGTCAGAGTGATCATAATATGATAGAATTCTTCATTAGGATGGAGAGTGAAGTAGTTGAATCAGAGACTAGGGTCCTGAATTTAAATAAAGGAAACTATGATGGTATGAGGCGCGAATTGGGTAGGATTGATTGGGGAATGTCACTCAAAGGGTTGACGGTGGATAGGCAATGGCAAACATTCAAAGACTGCATGGATGAACTACAGAATTTGTTCATCCCAGTTTGGCATAAGAATAAAACAAAAAGGGTGACTCAACCGTGGCTAACAAGGGAAATTAGGGATAGCATAAGATCGAAGGAGAGGGCATATAAATTGGCCAGAAAAAGCGGTAACCCTGAGAATTGGGAGCAGTTTAGGATTCAACAAAGGAGGGCAAAGGGATTAATTAAGAAGGGGAAAATAGAATATGAAAGTAAGCTTTCAGGGAACATAAAAACTGACTATAAGAGCTTTTATAGATATGTGAAGAGAAAAAGATTAGTGAAATCAAGTGTAGGTCCCTTGCAGTCAGAAGCGGGCGAAGTTATAATGGGGAACAAAGAAATGGCAGACCAATTAAATGCATATTTTGGTTCTGTCTTCACAAAGGAGGACACAAATAACCTCCCAGAGATGTTGGAGAACATAGGGTCTGATGAAAGGAAGGAACTGAAAGAAATCAGTATTTGCAGGGAAATGGTGTTAGGGAAATTGACGGGATTGAAGGCCGATAAATCCCCAGGGCCTGATAATCTACATCCTAAGGTACTTAAGGAAGTGGCCCTAGAAATAGTAGATGCATTGCTGATCATCTTCCAACATTCGATGGAATCTGGAACTGTACCCATGGATTGGAGGGTAGCTAATGTTACCCCACTATTCAAAAAGGGTGGTAGAGAGAAAGCGGGGAATTACAGACTGGTAAGCCTGACATCGGTATTGGGGAAAATGCTAGAGTCCATTATAAAGGATGTAATAGCTGAGCACTTGAAAAACAGTGACAGGATCGGACAAAGTCAACATGGATTTACAAAAGGTAAATCGTGCTTGACTAATCTACTGGAATTTTTTGAGGATGTAACTGGTAAAATAGATAAGGGAGAACCAGTAGATGTCGTGTATTTGGACTTTCAAAAGGCTTTCGATAAGGTCCCGCATAAGAGATTAGCGTGTAAAGTTAAGGCACATGGGATTGGGGGCAAGGTATTGACTTGGATAGAGAACTGGTTGGCGGACAGAAAGCAGAGAGTAGGAATTAATGGGTCTTTTTCCGAGTGGCAGGCAGTGACTAGTGGGGTACCGCAGGGTTCGGTCCTTGGACCCCAGCTATTCACAATATACATTAATGATCTGGATAAGGGAACTAAATGTAATATCTCCAAGTTTGCAGATGACACAAAGCTGGGTGGGCGTGTGTGCTCCAAGGAGGATTCTGAGAAACTCCAGTATGATTTGGACAGGTTGGGTGAGTGGGCAGAAGCGTGGCAGATGCAATATAATGTGGATAAATGCGAGGTTATCCACTTTGGTGTCAAAAACAGAAAGGCAGACTATTATCTGAATGGCAATAGATTGGGAGAAGGGGAAGTGCAACGAGACCTGGGTGTCCTTGTGCACCAGTCGCTGAAGGTAAGCATGCAGGTGCAGCAGGCGGTGAAGAAGGCAAATGGTATGTTGGCCTTCATAGCGAAAGGGTTTGAGTATAGGAACAGGGATGTCCTGCTGCAGTTGTACAGGGCCTTGGTGAGACCACTCCTTGAGTACTGTGTGCAGTTTTGGTCGCCTTATCTGAGGAAGGATGTTCTTGCCATGGAAGGAGTTCAGCGAAGATTCACAAGGCTGATACCTGGGATGGCAGGAATGACATATGAGGAGAGATTGGGTCGATTGGGCTTATACTCGCTGGAGTATAGAAGAATGAGAGAGGATCTCATCGAAACATAAAATTCTGACAGGTCTGGACAAACTAGATGCAGGAAGAATGTTACCGATGGTCGGAGAGTCCAGAACCAGAGGTCATAATCTAAGGATAAGGGGTAAACCATTTAGGACAGAAATGAGGAAGAATTTCTTCACCCAGAGAGTGGTGAACCTGTGGAATTCTCTACCACAGAAGGTAGTTGAGGCCAAGTCATTAAATATATTCAAGAATGAGTTAGATATATTTCTTAAAGCTAAAGGTATCAAGGGATATGGGGAGAAGGCAGGTACAGGGTACTGAGTTTAGATGATCAGCCATGATCTCATCAAATGGCGGAGCAGGCTCGAGGGGCCGAATGGCCTACTCCTGCTCCTATCTTCTATGTTTCTATGTTTCTATGGGATGAGAGAGAGGAGGTGATTGGGGCAAAGGGATGAGAGAGAGGAGCTGATTGGGCAAAGGGATGAGAGAGAGGAGTTGATTGGGCAAAGGGATGAGAGAGAGGAGCTGATTGGGGGAAAGGGATGAGAGAGAGGAGCTGATTGGGGGAAAGGGATGAGAGAGAGGAGCTGATTGGGGGAAAGGGATGAGAGAGAGGAGCTGATTGGGGGAAAGGGATGAGAGAGAGGAGCTGATTGGGGGAAAGGGATGAGAGAGAGGAGCTGATTGGGGGAAAGGGATGAGAGAGAGGAGCTGATTGGGGGAAAGGGATGAGAGAGAGGAGCTGATTGGGGGAAAGGGATGAGAGAGAGGAGCTGATTGGGCAAAGGGATGAGAGAGAGGAGCTGATTGGGGGAAAGGGATGAGAGAGAGGAGCTGATTGGGGGAAAGGGATGAGAGAGGAGGTGATTGGGCAAAGATTTGAGAGAGAGAGAGCTGATTGGGGGTAAGGGATGAGAGAGAGAGAGAGGAGGTGATTGGGGTAATGGATGAGAGGGAGAGGTGGTTGGAGCAAGGGATGAGAGAGAAGTGGTTGGGGGAAGGGATGAGAGAGAGGAGGTGATTGGGGGTAAGGGATGAGAGAGAGGAGGTGATTGGGGGTAAGGGATGAGAGCGCGGAGGTGATTGGGGGTAAGGGTTTGGGAGAGAGCAGGGTCAGTGTTTTCCTTACCGGGGCCCTGTACAAGGTTTTGGGGTCTGGCCTGGAATTTGCTCTGTATTTGTGCCCAGAGAGGCACTTAATCTGGGTGCCAACCAATCACGTGATCGCGCATTTTGGGTGTAAGTGAGTTATGAGCGTAACTACAATACGCCCAAGCCTCTTCCATCTTTTATATTTTGCCATCAAACCCTTGGTCTGAATGTGTCTGCGACCCGACTCTCAGACGCGAGTATCCTCCAATTTTACTTGTTCAGGGGCCTCTCAACATCGCAACCAGATTTTCAGGCGCAGATGGAAATAAAGTCATTTTTCTGGTGTTTTATTGCAATCATTTGAGCGTTTTTTAAATTTATCCTCACAGAGATCTGCTCTGTACTTTTTGTTTTTTGAATGGAGTTTTATGGTGTCAGTAGAAGTCACATTACAAATTCTTGGGTTAAGGGCATCGCTGGCGAGGCCGGCATTTATTGCCCATCCCTAGTTGCCCTTGTGAAGGTGGTGGTGAGCTGTCCTCTTGAACCGCTGCAGTTCGTGTGGTGAAGGTGCTCCCACAGTGCTGTTAAGGAGGGAGTTCTAGGATTTTGACCCAGCGACGATGAAGGATCGGCAATATATGTCCAAGTGAGGATGGTGTGTGAGTTGGAGGGTAACTTGGAGGTGGTGGTGTTCCCAAACGCCTGCTGCCCTTGTCCTTCCAGGTGGTAGAGGTCGTGGGTTTGGCAGGTGCCGTTGAAGAAGCCTTGGTGAGTTGCTGCAGTGCATCTTGTAGATGATACACACTGCAGCCACGATGCGCTCGAGGGAGTGGATGTTTAAGGTGGTGGATGGGCTACTGATCAAGTGGACTGCTTTGTCCTGGATGGTGTTGAGTTTCTTGAGTGTTGTAGTCGCAGTCTGTTCATTGAACCCCGGCGTTCCTTTCCAGTGACTGTGGCGCGGTCTCTTTATTCTCTTGCTGTGTTCTGTTGACTGAAGCTTCTCATCCTCTGGTTTTGAGCTGCTTCCAGTGTTCAATAGCTGTTCCTTTATACCTTTTATTCCCTTGAAAATACATAGCAACTTGCAGCTGCTTGGGCTCTCTCACCATTCTGACCTTCACAAGTACGGTCTATGATTCCCTCCCCTTTTCTGCTGTGAGCTTTACAGAACATCCTTGAGGTGTTTTCTAAACAGTTTGTCTATTCTGCAGCTTCTTGAATGAAGGCTGTCTCCAACTTCTATCTCTTTTCCATAACATTACTGAATTCCATGCCTCCTACTATCTCTGGGTTTACCTAACACTCATGGTACATACTCATGTGACTCGGCCAACGTTGTCTACCTCATACGTTGCAGGAAAGAATGCACCGCGGCATGGTACATCGGCGAGACCATGCAGACACTGAGACAACGTATGAACGAGCACCGCGCAACAATCGCCAGGCAGGATTGTTACCTCCCAGTCGGGGAACACTTCAGCAGTCAAGGACATTCAGCCTCGGATCTGCGGGTAAGCGTTCTCCAAGGCAACCTTAGAAACACACGACAACGCAAAATCATCGAGCAGAAACTGATAGCCAAGTTCCGCACTCATGAAGACGGTCTCAATCGGGATCTTGGGTTTATGTCACGATACATGACGTGATCCGGACTCGAGTCGTCGTTAGCTTGTTCACAGATGTGATTCCCAGTAAAAAAGTAAACATTTTCCCAGTAAAAAAGTAAAAATTTTAAAGCTTTTCGTTTTACATACAGACGGCAGCTTTTGACACGTTAGAACCCCTGCGACTACACCTCATTGTCTCAGTTGTATCTTGCTATGCCTTTGATGTGGTACCTTCCTGGCTGACTTAATTAACTTTATCACACCTCGGCAGATAGTCAGGATGATTTAATTTAGTGGTCTGCAATTGTAAGGTACACATGCTTTGTTTTCTATCTATATATGCTTTGGCGATTCTGTATCTAATTTACTTCACCTGAGGAAGGAGCAATCGATAGCTCCGAAAGCTTGTGATTTCAAATAAAACTGTTGGACTATAACCTGGTGTTGTGCGACCTCTCAATTTTGTCCACCCCAGTCCAACACCGGCATCTCCGCATCATTTACCTAACACAACATTCCATTACTTCAGTAATTTATAACAGAGGTTTCTAGTCAGGTTGGCATAATTTCCCATCCTGCTTTGGTCTCAGCCACTCGCCATTTTATACAGGCTTTTTAGGTTTTTAACATACAATTTCACATATTATAGTTATATAGTAATGGTTATAGAATCTTAACAATGTTTACTAAATCCTACAGGTACTCTCTATCCTACAGATCCCTACCTTGAGGGCGAGGCATTTTGCCGACCCCTCAAAACAAAACTCTTACATATGGGTTTGTTCTCCCCCGTTTATGTAACTCTAAGATATTCTGGGTTGTGATCATATTTAAACGTGATCGGGTTTTGTACATTAGGTGTTTCAGGTAGCAGGTGTAAACTAGTAAGCATATCAGTACTACAAGTTGGGATATGACCAGTACATGGGAAATTATCCTAATCCAAGGAGGAATTTCCATGTTTGTCCCGATGTCCCACCAGTGTGTTTGATCTTTGATACCTGGAATTTCTTTGACTATGGCTTTATTCCCTTGCACCAGTGTATAATAATGGTGTTGGGAGGTGCTCACTTGATTTATTAATTTGGTTAAGGCTTCAGGTAGCTCAGGGATATTATATCCGAATTTAGTGACATAATCTTCTAGATTTATATTTAAATTATCCTCTACTTGTAATACCTGCTGGTCATCTGAGGCTATTACAAGGAGAATTCTTCCTCCTATTACCGTAGTCTTAGTAGGGGTAATACAGTAGGTCCCTGGGGTTATTGAACATTCAAGTGTTCTGTGGTTATAAGAGTTTTCTAAAGTGGTAAAACAATACCTCCCTACTCGTACGTAGGCTGTTCTAGTTCTCACATCTGAGGGGCCTGTCACTTCCATGGTACAATTTAACCTTTCTTCATTCCAACCATACCCACAGGTGTCCTTTGAATGATTGTACAAACTGTATGGACAGACAAAGGCATCCTCATTTGTATTACATCCTTGTAGGTTTGGGTCAATCCATGTTAGTTTTTCTAACTGTACTAACCATTGTGGTGCCGTGAGAAATCGGGTAATAGTATTTCCTTGTACTCCTCCTATATGCTCTATCCTAAATAGGGGGCTGGGCCTGGTTCGATTCATTAGACTAGGAATTTGTAGTATTAGTCCCATCAACCTTTGACTCCCTACCTTGTGGCATTCGTGTTTGACGGGGTGGATCCAAATCAAACTCCTGATCTTACATAGTTCTGCATCATCGTAATAACTGGATAGCCCTGACAAGTGTTTATTCGTGACCCAAGTGGGGAGACGTCCCTTATTGAAGATCTGAAGGTTTTCCCTAGTTTGCTCAATCAGCCAATTCCCGTACATAACACATACGTTATTATGGGCTGCTTGATCAGAGGCATTTCTGTTTTCTCTAATCAGATCATTCATTCTTTTGGCGTGATCCTCTATCTCGTGTATGATGTCCCGCCGGTGTATGGTCATTACCTAATCCTCCCTTAGCTCCTCGCTTTCTATGCTATATTCCTTACTGAGTATCTCCTTCAATTTCTCCCTTACCGTTTGTAATTGTCTCTGTAAATCTGCGAAGTCCATTGAGTTAACTACTGAGGTTACTGTGTTTTTACCTGTGAGCCCATCATTTATCAATCCTCTTCTCCACCTACTCTTTCCCTGGCTCTCCTCTTGTGTGGTACTAAGCTCCTGGCGGAAGGCCCCTTCTGTTCTCTCTATGCTCGTCGACAAACTCACCTGTTCCCAGTATTGGCTAAAAACCTGCTGCAGCATTCTTTGAGTTAATTGCACTGTTTTGTCAGGGCACCACTTTGGTAGTATTAGGTCTGTTAAATTGAGGATAACAGGGGCCACTTCTGGTTTTACTTGATGATACACTGCTTTATAGGTAGGGATAATTACAAGACCATTCCCAGGTCCCGGTTTTAAGTGGGGGCATTGATTCTCGAGTACTCCCTCTTGGGGTTCTGAATGGTTTGTTTTCTCATAGGGTGTGAGCCTAACGCTGTAGAAACACCCATCCTCCCTTACACATCCGGTTATCGCATTTTTGAATTCTACTATGCTGCTATCCTCATTCTCGGGGTCTCTATAATTTCCCCAACGTTTAAAGGTTGTCATAAAGGGTTCATTCCCTGCTGAGGTAATCTTTATATTATCTTCGGGGATAGGAGGCCAATCATCATCCTGATTTTTAAGGTCCAAGATAATATTTGACCCAATACAAGAATACTGGCCGGTGTGTTTCTTCCACCACCGAGGCCAGCATCATTATACGTATTCCTTGCTCTCTGAAGCTACTGGGCCCTGGTTTGATTCTTGTACCTGTTCCCAGATTCCATTATTTTTCTTTAGGAATTTCCACACATTTGGGCCTTTGCTGTCCCTTATCCCACATCTGATACACACACCATATCCTTCTTTTATTTCCCAACTATACACCTTTTCTTGTAATGTACCACAACCTGTCACATATGTTGTTGTTACATTATCTTTTGTACTGTTTCTGATCCAAACTGGAACATCCCCACCATATGTCTCAGATGAACCACTATGGTTCTTTGATTCTTTATGTCCCCCAACAATTTGAGGTTCCGTTCCATTGATGGGGAGTGGAGGGCATTCGCCTCCTTGATCCAGTGTACAGATGTTAATGGTAATGTCAAAAGTTTTTGTTACCTCCGTAGAGTTCACTGCACATCCAGTCATCACTATCAGTACACAGAGCCACATCTTTAACCTGTGGGTAGACCAGAATGTAACATCTTAATTCTTAACAGTTTTCATCTGATTGATATGGAACCATTTTAGTTTAGGTTAACCCTTCGGACCATATGGCACATTCAGTAGATACACAGCTGGATTTAATTTATCTACTATGGTATGGTCCATTTTACCTCGAATGAGTGTTTTTTTGGAGAGAAATGTTGTAACATTACCTGGTCCCCAACCTCATACTCAAATGGTTTTACGCTCTTATCATAATATCGCTAGATTTGTTCACGTGATTTGCCTGTGTTAATGGCCACCAGCCTGTTCACCTCATCCATATGATCTATCAAGGTTTGTAACCATTTTTGGCTACAGGGTTGTAACTTTAATGGTGTGTTATTCCCCAATGTTACGTGTCCTGGTATCCACATTTGTTTCCCAGTCATAGCCTCATATGGACTTACCCTCGTAGTCCCGTGTGGGGTAGAACGTATTGCCATTAAGCATAAGGGCAACATGTCAGTCCACTGAGAGGGGTGTTCTGTACACAGCTTCTGCAGCATTGTTTTTAGGATTCGATTCCCCCGCTCCACAATCCCTGATGATTCTTCTTCTTAGGCAGTCCCTCGGAACCGAGGATGACTTGCTTCCACACTAAAAATTAGTTTTCGGGTGACTGATGAGTCCAATACGGGACCTACAGTCTCTGTCGTTGTTGGGGTTGTCCATGAGGGTCCTGACGTTCCAGGTCCCGAACTTCATTTTAAAGGGTGGAAGATGCCTGTG
Source organism: Squalus acanthias (assembly GCA_030390025.1). Classification (NCBI taxonomy): domain Eukaryota; kingdom Metazoa; phylum Chordata; class Chondrichthyes; order Squaliformes; family Squalidae; genus Squalus; species Squalus acanthias. Next base: position 2,669,259 of record JASTWF010000044.1, read on the forward strand.
CGTGAATTCTTTTAACGTGGGGTGACATGGGTTACACACCAGCTACCACACGGGTTTGACAGAGCAAGGTCTTGGTCCAATTGCAAGGGGATCCAAGACGATTGGAGACCAGGCTCTGCTACATCGGTCTAGCACACACACACACAAACATACTCCTACTGTCCTCCTCCCTCCTTCCCGCAGGTCCTCTCTGCCTGGGTTTCATAGGCTATAACAATGTAGTAACAAAGGCATTAAACATTAAAAGATGCATCAAATGTTAAACTCAACCAGGTGTTTCCTGTGGAGTCCAAAATAGTATCGTCTCTTTCCCACCCCCCCAACCCACCCAATCACCCAAAAATGGGCAACCCTCAGCATCTTAATAGCTCCAGTTTCATCTGATGGTGTGTGTAACTCCATTGTTTAATAGGGTATAATTCAAGTTAAACCTGATGATTGTGAATGGTGCACAATGTGCAATTTATGTTTTATCTGTAACATATCTTGTAGGGTTGTGAAAACTGCCCCCGTGAAGTGTGGACCCTGATCACTATCCACCTGTAGTGGTAATCCCCACCTACACAACACCTCACTCAGGAGAATTCAGGCTGCTGTGCACGCTGTATTATTCCTTGTGGGAAAAGCCTCGATACATTTAGTGAACTGATCAATTACAACGAGTGCGTACTCGTAGTCACCCTTGGATTTTGTTAGCGGGCCAATAAAGTCAATCTGTAGGTGTATCTATGGTCCCTCGGGAGGGGGCTGTGACCTAAGCAAGGCACGATTAGAACATGAAGGAGGGCTTGTTTGTAGGCAGGGCAGGCAGTGATTAATATATTGCTCCACATGCTGCTCCATTTCAGGCCACCAGCAAACGGGTGATAACTTTTGTCCTGTAGTGGCCGCTGAGTAATGTCCCGCCGTCGGCTGAGAATGGAAGAGGGCCAGAATTTCTTCCTTCAACTGAGGAGGAATAAAAACTACTAAGTCTCCCTCTTTATTCCTGACCATCAGCAGGGGAGGGTTTTTATCCGCACCATGTTGTACTACAGTTGCGTTTGCCCATGGGGCGGGTGCTGATAGTGGGCGTCCCTGTTCATGCCAGGCTATTACTTGCGCATAGGGAGCGTGTGAGTCCTGTAGGGCCAAGAGATCAATGGTTTTAACTTTGGTAACCGCCCCCACTGCGGGTGTCTGAGTGTCATTCATCACCCAGCAAGGCAATAGACAGCCGTTCTCGGCAGCCTGTTTAGCAAGGCAATCGACTACTTGGTTACCTCGGGAGTGGGGGGATGAATCTTTCTGATGGGCTGCCACCTTCCCTACATGACAAGGAGCGACTCACTCCTGGAGCACTTTCCATAACTTACGGTGAAGACCAGAATGTAATGAAGATTTACCATCTGATGAGCAAAACTCATTTGTATGATATCGGCGAAGGGCCATAACTGCGTTACAGACGTAGCTGCTGTCGGACCAGATATTAGTTTCATCCATAGTCGTGTAGTGAGCGGCGAGAATTACAGCAATTAGTTCTGCTTGTTGGGAGGAGTGGGCGGGAACCTGGAATCCCACCAATCGGGAATGTCCATATCAGTGAGGGCACATCCAGTTCTAGGATGGCCGTCTACATAGTATGATGATCCATCAACGTACACATTTCGAGCTCCAGGTATGGCATTAGCCTTTACCAGGTTTGGTTCCATATCTAGGACTGGTAATGGACACTGGTGTGGGCTTCCCTCATAGGCGAACATAAGGGATAACAGTGTCGTTCGTTTAGGAGTAATGTCCAGGTCTCGCTGTAACAATTCAAGTGTCCATTTACTGATTCGCTGAGAGGACACCTTAGTCTCACTTGGTTTTAGCAGCAGATTAAGGGGCATGTGTGGTGAATGCAAAATCACTTTCTGCAGTCCGGTGATATAAGTAAAATGATTGACTGCCCAAAATGTGGCCAACAGGTGGCGCTCGCACGCTGAGAATGTGCTTTCTACCCCTCGTAAGATACGTGAGGCGTATGCGATGGGGCATAGTGTTTCGCTGATTGATTGGGTCTGACTTAAAATGGCAGTTAGGCTGGTAGAGGTGGAGGCTACTTCAAGATGGAAGGGCTGGCTGTGTCCCGGGGAAATGAGAGCAGTAGCCTGCATCGTGGCTTATTTCAAAGCACTAACCACAGCAGTATGGTAGTCTTCCCATACGGATTGCATCTCTTCCGCATCGCCCTTTAAAAGATCATACAAAGGTTTAGCCAAGTCTGCAAAGTTCGGAATAAAATTTCGCTGATATCCAACCAGGCCTAGAAAGGATCGCAGTGCGGTCTTTGAAACTGGCAGTGGAAGCCGCTGAATAGTCTCTACCTTTTGGTGGTCCGGACAGAGGCCGGTTGCTGAAATTTTTACTCCCAGAAAGGTAACCTCATCTTTTGCCAGCTGAGCCTTTTTGGGATTTACTTTCAGCCCTGCCTTCTGTACGAACCCTATCAACTCATCTAGAAGTTCTAGGTGTTCCTCCATTGTTTCAGTAGCAAGGAGCAGGTCGTCAACATACTGGAGGAGGGCTGATGGTTTAGAAAAGTCTTTAACTGCTCGTGCCATATATTGATGAAAGATTGATGGTGAGTTATGAAACCCTTGTGGTAAACACGTAAATGTGTAGCCCTGCCCCTCAAACGTGAAAGCAAATTTGTACTGGTCCTCCTGAGCAACTGGGATACTCCAAAAACCATTCGCTAAGTCTAGGGTAGAGAAGACAGTGGCTTTGGGGGGTACGGATGTCAGTAGCGAAGGGGCTTGACTAACAGTCGGACTCTGACGTGGGGAAGCTTTGTTTAGGGCTCGGTAATCAATAGTAAGCCTCCATGATTCATCTGGCTTCCTAACTGGCCATGCAGGGGAATTGGTGGTAAACGAACCTTCGCGCAGTGCCCCCTGTTCTTCTAATGAGGCAATGACTTCGCAAATATGGAATACTTTCCCGGGGAATCGGGTATTGTTTACATGCGCGATGGGGTGGACCATTAATTCGCGTTTCCCCTTCCATTCTCCCGCAGTCGTGTTTAGACTTAGCAAAGGCTGCGGCGTGTTTAGTCACGAAGGAGTTAACAGCGGGCAGGGAATGTGTCGCAGTGCTATCTGCTCAGGCTGTTTTATAGCAAACACTGAGTGGGCGTCTGAGATTTGCACTACATCTCCCGGTTTAGACTCAACCCACAAACAGTTCTGATTGTAATCTATAATGGCTGTCATTCCCCGTAGAGTGTCATTGCCAAGTATTCCCATTTCATTTGTCATACACATATCTAACGGATCGGTAATTTTTACGGGGAATGTACCGAGGACAATACTAACTTCCTCTCCCGGATATACTGGTGCCTGTGCACCGGTGACTCCTGTTATTGCGAAGCTACGTTTGCCTATTTCAAGCTGGCGTTCAGTGTCTGGGGAATGCAGGATTGCAACAGGTGAACCGGTGTCTATTAGCATCGTCTGCTGTCGGCCCCCAGGCAGCAAAGCTGAGACCACCGGTCGACCATGGCTGTCTCGTCTGAACCCCACTTCAGACCGGGCCGGTGGAGCCGGACCCCGTCATTGTGGGCCGTTGGGTTGTTGGGGCAATGGTGGGGGGCGGGAATGACGAGCTCATAGTTGGAGCCACGGGGCACCCCGACATCTGGGTTGATGCAAGAGTTTGCATAATACATGACATTCTCTCCATACATGAGCCTAGGGCGTTTATTTTACACTCCATTGGATTGGGTGAACGGGATGGACCATATCGCGAGTAATTATTATTATTCCTCCCACCTCCAGAGCCTGTCTGCCTAGGACCTCAGCAATCCTTTGCAAAGTGTCCCACCTTTCCGCATTTATAACATATCAATGGTTGCTCACGGGGTGGTGACGCTGGGGAGGCCTGGGGTCCCTCAACTACATGCACTGGCGTCTCTGCAGTTGGTTCCTGGACCTGAGTTTTAGCGTAGGCCCATGCAGCGTCAGCGTCTCTTAAAAGGTCTGTCCATTGCGAGTTGTGGCTGACAGTGTGTCCTAAGGCTGCTCGCAGTGAGGCCTGAATATTCTTTAAGTATATTTTCTTAAATGCTGCCTCATTCTTCCCGTTTACGACATTATCATTGGGGCGTGCCTGCATCATCTCATAAACAGTGTACAACCGATCCCCGAATGCAGCGGGGCTCTCATGAGGCCCTTGTTGAGACTGGTTTAATTTCTGAGCCAGATCAATAGTGTCCAAGCCCAGAGCTGTTTGTATAGTTGTGATTAAGTTATTCAGGGGGTTCCCCACATTAAAGGTCATGAATGGGAGACTGGTCTGTAGGTCCGGGGTCAGGGCAGACAGTATAACATTTTTCATGTCACTGTCCTCAAAACTAGGATGGTAATTCCGGAACCCCACTATACGTTGCCTTCGCTCTATGGGGCATGTTTGTGGGTTAACTGGTCCGAATTGCTGGACACATGCCTGTAATTCTGCATAGTTCAGGGGCTGGGATCGTTCATAAATACCCGCCCACAGCATTCCTGGGTGAGCTGCCGCTGGTTGTGCTCCTGTTTGTGCCTGGACACCATCAATAGCTGGTGGCGCGTTAGGAATCACTTGGGTGCGAGTCAGAACATTAACTGGGGCTTTAACGGGTGCAGGCTCGTCCACTGAGGTTTTTATGATGTTGTTATCAGCATAGGCTGGGGGCCTCTCAGCCAGGTCAATGGTGGCATACGAGACGGGGGCCTTTTGGGAAGGG
>JASTWF010000044.1:2679005-2696505 GCA_030390025.1 Squalus acanthias
ACAAGAATAGCAACCCAAATAAGGAGATATTAGGGCAGATGACCAAAAGCTTGGTCAAATAGGTAGCTTTTAAGGAGTGTCTTAAGGGAGCAAAGAGAGGCGGAGAGGTTTAGGGAGGGAATTCCAGAGCTTAGAGCTTTGGCAACTGAAGGCACGGCCACCAATGGCTGAGTGACTAAAATCAGGGGTGCTCAAGAGGGCAGAATTAGAGCAGCGCAGATGGGATTACATAGGATATATGGCACAGAAACAGGCCATTCGGCCCAACCAGTCCGTGCCGGCATTTATGCTCCACTCGAGCCTCCTCCCAGCTTTCATCATCTAACTCTATCAGCGTAACCCTCTATTCCCTTCTCCCTCATATGCTTGTCCAGCCTCCCCTTAAATGCATCTATACTATTCGCTTCAACCACTCCCTGTGGTAGCGAGTTCCACATTCTCAGCACTCTCTGAGAAAAGAAGTTTCTTCTGAATTCCCTATTTGATTTCTTGGTGACTATCTTATATTGATGACCTCTAGTTTTGCTCTTCCCCACAAATGGAAACATTCTCTCTGTATCCATTCTATCAAAACCTCTCACAATTTTAAAGCCCCTATTAGGTCACCCCTCAGCCTTCTTTTTTCACAAGAAAAGAGACCCAGCCTGTTCATCCTTTCCTGATATGTATACCCTCACATTTTTGGTATCATCCTTGTAAATTTTCTCTGCACCCTCTCCAGTGCCTCTATATCCTTTTTATAATATGGCGACCAGAACTGCACACAGTACTCCAAGTATGGTCTAACCAGGGTTCGATACAGGTTTAGCATAACTTCCCTACTTTTCAATTCTATCCCTCTAGAAATAAACCCTAGTGCTTGGTTTGCTTTTTTTATGGCCTTGCTAACCTGTGTCACAACTTTCAGTGATTTGTGTATTTGTACTCCGAGATCCCTTTGTTCCTCCACCCGACCTAGACTCGCACCCTCCAAGTAATAAGTGACCTCCCTATTCTTCCCACCAAAATGTAATACCTCACATTTATCTGAGTTGAACTTCATTTACCAATTATATGCCCATTCTGCAAGTTTATTAATGTCCTCCTGTAATTTGTTGCAGTCCTCCTCAGTATTGACTATCCCCCCCAATTTGGTGTCATCCACAAATTTAGAAATTGTGTTTTTGATTCCAAAGTCTAAATTGTTAATGTAAATTGTGAACAACAGTGGTCCCAGCACTGATCCTTGTGGAACACCACTACCCACTCTCTGCCACTGTGAATAGCTACCCTTTACTCCTGAAGCCAGCTAGCTATCCATTCTGCTACTTGTCCCCTGACTCCGCATTCTCTGACCTTATTCATTAGTCTATTATGGGGTACCTTATCGAAGGTCTTTTGAAAATCCAGATAAATTACATCTACTGCATTACCATTGTCTACTCTCTCTGTTACCTCTTCAAAAAATTCAATAAGGTTGGTCAAGCAAGACTTTCCCTTTTGAAATCCATGCTGACTGTTCATTATTATATTTTTTGTTTCTAGATGTTCTTCTATTTTCTCCTTTAGTAGGGATTCTATTATTTTTCCTACCACCAATGTTAAGATGACTGGTCTATAGTTCCTGGACATGTTCTATTCCCTTCTTAAATATCGGTATAACGTTAGCTATCCGCCAGTCCTCTGGCACTACGCCTTTTTCTAATATATTATTAAATGTGTGTAGTAATGCCTCTGCTATCTCTTCCCTAGATTATTTTAAAATGTGTGGATGCAATCCATCCAGACCAGGGGTTTTATCCTATTTGAGTTTGATTAGTTTATTTAATATATACCCTTTTTTAATTTTAAATGCACTTAACTCATTACTAATCTCATCATCCAATGTCATGTCCACCTGTTCTATCTACCTGGTAAATACTGAAGCAAAATAATTATTTAATATTTCTGCCATCTCTCGATCGTTACCTGTGGTATTATCCTGTCTATCCCTTAATGGCTCTATTCCCATCCCAACCTTCCTTTTTCTATTGATGTGCCGATAAAATATTTGACTATTTTGTTTTATGTTTCTTGATAATTTAATTTTATAGTTTCTCTTTGCCTCCCTAATTGTTTTTTTGACTTCTCTCCTAATCTTTTCGTATTCTCTCTTATCATGCACTCCCCTGCTGTCTGTGTACTTAATGTATGCCTCTTTTCTTACCCTCAATTGTTCCCTTATGGCTTTATTCATCCATGGAGTCTCATTCTTGTTTAGTTTGTTCTTTCCTTTTAGCGGAATATATTTTTCCTGCACTCTGTTGAACACCATTTTAAATTCTCATTGCTGTTCTACATCGTTGTTTGCCAATATTGTTGCCCATTTTTGTTCCCCAAGTTCTATTCTCAGCCCCTCAAAATCAGCTTTTCTCCAATCTATTAACCTGGTTTCGTCACACTTATGTCCTTCTCAATTATCATCTTAAAGCATATTATATTATGGTCACTATTGCCTATATGTTCCCCTACTTTTACTTCTCTTATCTGCTCTGGTTCATTCCCCATTACTAGATCCAATATCGAATCCTCCCTCGGGGGGGTTGTAGGACTGGAGGAGGTTACAGAGAGAGGGAGGGGTGAAGCCATGGAGGGATTTGAAAACAAGGTTGAGGATTTTAAAATTGAGGCGTTGCTTAACCGGGAGCCAATGTAGGTCAGTGAGCACAGGGGAGATGGGCGAACGGGACTCGGTGAGAGTTAGGAATGGGCAGCAGAGTTTTGGATGACCTCAAGTTTATGGAGGGTAGTATGTGGGAGGCCAGCCAGGAGTTCGTTGGAATAGATAAGTCGAGAGGTAACAAAGGCATGGATGAGGGTTTCAGCAGCAGATGAGCTGAAGTGGGGCGGAGTCGGGCAATGTTACGGAGGTGGAAATAGGCGGTCTTAGTTATGGAGCGGATATGTGGTCGGAAGCTCATTTCAGGGTCAAATACAACATCAAGGTTGCGAACAGTCTGGTTCCGCCACAGACAAATGCTCGGGACAGAGATGGAGTCGATGGCTAGGGAACTGAGTTTGTGGAGGAGACTGAAAACAATGCCCAATATTTAGTTGAAACACGATAGATGGTGTCCTCAGCGTAAAAACAGGGTTTGGTCTCCAAAAGGACTGTGCGGTGGTCAATACATAGAATTACATCGAATTACATAGAATTACATCGAATTACATAGAATTACATAGAATTACATCGAATTACATAGAATTACATCGAATTACATAGAATTACATAGAATTACATCGAATTACATAGAATTACATCGAATTACATAGAATTACATAGAATTACATAGAATTACATAGAATTACATAGAATTATTTCATAAAATTTACAGCACAGAAACAGGCCATTCGTCCCAACTGCTCTGTGCTGGTGTTTATGCTCCACACGAGCCTCCTCCCACCCTACTTCATTGAACTCTATCTGCATAACCTTCTATTCCTTTCTCCTTCATGTACTTATCTAGCTCCCCTTAAAGGCGTCTATACTATTTGTCTCCAGCACTCCCTGTGGTAGCGAGTTCCACATTCTCACCACTCTCTGGGTAAAGATGTTTCTCCTGAATTCCTTATTGGATTTATTAGTGACTATTTTATATTTATGGCCCCTAGTTTTGGACTTCCTCACAAGTGGAAATATCTTCTCTACATCTACCCTATCAAACCCCTTCATAATTTTAAAGACCTCTATTAGGTCAGCCTTTTATAGAGAAAAGAGCCCCAGCCTGTTCAATCTTTCCTGATAGTTATAAACTCTCAGTTCTGGTATCATTCTTGCAAATCTTTGTTGCAGCTCCTCCAGTACCTCTGTATCCTTTTTGTAATATGGTGACCAGAACAGTTCACAGTACTCTAAAATAAAAACAGAAAATGCTGGAAATACTCAGCAGGTCAGGCAGCATCTGTGGAGAGAAAAACAAAGTTAACGTTTCAGGTCTGTGACCTTTCATCAGAACTGCAAAAAGTTAGAGATGTAACAGAATTTAAGCAAACGGGTTAGTAATGAGACAAGTAAAGAAACAAAAGATGGGTCTAGAGGAGGAGTAAATGGCAACAGCAGAATCATTGCCAGCACCTGCTGCCCGAAAAATGGGAGCGGTGGTTATGGTCTGAAATTTTTGAACTCAATGTTGAGTCCGTAAGTCTGGAAAGTGCCTGATTGAAAGATGAGTACTCTATGTGTGGTTTAACCAAGGTTCTATAGAAGTTTAACATAACTTTCATTCTTTTCAATTCTATTCCTCCAGAAATGAACCCCAGTGCTTTGTTTGCATTTTATGGTCTTGTTAACCTACATTGCTACTTTTAATGATTTGTGTATCGGTACCCCGAGATCACTTTGCTCCTCTACCCCATTTAGACTCTTATTTTCCAAGGAGTATGTGACCTGCTGATTCATCCTACCAACATGCAGCACCTCACACTTATCTATATTAAAATTTATTTGCCATTTACACGCCGATTCTGCAAGTCTATTAATGTCTTCCTGTATTTTAAGAACATCAGAAATAGGAGCAGGAATAGGCAACTTGGCCCCTCAAGCCTGCTCCACCATTCAATAAGATCATGGCTGATCTTGGGCTCAAAGCCACTTCCCAGCCCGCTCCCTCTAACCCTTCACTCCCTTATCTTGTAAAAATCTGTCTATCTCCACCTTAAATGTATTTAATGACCCAGCCTCCACAGCTCTCTGGGGGAGAGAATTCCACAGATTCCTCCTCATCTCAGTTCTAAACGGGTGAAAATATGCCCCCGAGTTCTAGATTCCCCCACGAGGGGAAACATCCTCTCTGCATCTACCCTGTCGAGCCCCTTCAGTATCTTATATGTTTCAATAAGATCACCTCTCATTCTTCTAAATTCCAATGAGTATAGGCCCAACCTGCTCAACCTTTCTTCATAAGTCAACCCCCTCATCTCAGGAATCAACCGTGTGAATCGTCTCTGAACTGCCTCCAATGCAAGTATATCCTTCCTTAAATAAGGAGACCAAAACTGTACACAGTACTCGAGGTGTGGTCTCACCAATACCCTGTACAGTTGTAGCAGGACTTCCCTGCTTTTATACTCCAACCCCCTTGCAATAAAGGCCAACATTCCATTTGCCTTTTTGATTACTTGCTGTACCTGCATGCTAACTTTTTGTGTTTCATGCACAAGGACCCCCAGGTCCCTCTGAACTGTAGCATTTTGTAATCGCTCACCATTTAAATAATAGTTTGCTTTTTTATTTTTCCTGCCAAAGTGGATAACCTCGCACTTTCCCACATTATACTCCATCTGCCAAATGTTTGCCCACTCACTTAGCCTGTCTATGTCCCTTTGCAGGTTCTTTGAGTCCTCTGCACAACTTGCTTTCCCACTCATCTTTGTATCATCTGCAAACTTGGCTACATTACACTCGGTCCCTTCATCCAAGTCATTAATATAGATTGTAAATAGTTGGGGCCCCAGCACAGATCCCTGTGGCACCCCACTAGTTACCGTTTGCCAACCGGAAAATGACCCATTTATCCCGACTCTCTGTTTTCTGTTAGTTAGCCAATTCTCTATCCATGCTAATATATTACCCCCAATTCCGTGAGCTCTTATCTTATGCAGTAACCTTTTATGTGGCACCTTATCGAATGCCTTCTGGAAATCCAAATACACCACATCCACTGGTTCACCTTTGTCCACCCTGCTCGTTACGCCAGCAAGTTTGTTAAACATGATTTCCCTTTCATAAAACCATGCTGACTCTGCTTGACTGCATTATGATTTTCCAAATGCCCTGCTACTGCTTCCTTAATGAAGGATAATTTTGTCACAGTTTTCCTCAGTATAGACTATACATCCCAATTTGGTGTCACCCACAAATTTTGAAATTGTATCTCTGATTCCCACGTCCAAATTGTTTATGTAAATTTTGAACAACAGTGGTCCCAGTACCGATCCCCGTGGAGCACAACTTCCCACCTTCCGTCAGTCTGAGTAACTAACTTTAACCCCATCTCTCTGTTTCCTGTTTTGTAGCCAGCTTGCTCTCCATTCCGCTACTTGTCCCCTGACTCCACATGCTCTGACCTTACTTATGAATCTACTATGCGGTACTTTATCGAAGGCCTTTTGAAAATACAAGTATATTACATCTACTACATTACCCATGTCTAAATTTTCTGTGACTTCTTCAAAGATTTCAATAAGGTTGGTCAAGCATGACCTTTCATTTTGAAATCCATGCTGACTATTCTTTAATAAATGTTTTTTTTTTACTGTGTTTCTCTGGAACGGTAGCTTAGTGGCAATGTCACTGGGTTAGTAATCCAGAGGCCTGGACTAATGATCCAGAGACGTGAGTTCAAATCCCACCACGGCTGTATGGGGAATTTAAATTCAGTCAATTAACTAACAATCTGGAATAAAAAGCTCGTATCAATAACTACCGGACTGTTGTAAAAACCCATCTGGTTCACTAATGTCCTTTAGGGAAGGAACTCTGCCATCCTTACCCGGTCTGGCCTATATGTGACTCCAGATCCACAGCAATGTGGTTGACTCTTAACTGCTCCTCTGCCCTCTGAAAATGGCCTAGCAAGACACTCAGTTGTCAAGAAGGCGGCTCACCACCACCTTCGCAAGGGTAATTAGGGATGGGCCATAAATGCTGGCCTTGCCATCAGTGACCACATCCCGTGAATAAATTAAAAAAAAATCTTTGAGTAAAGATTCCAATATCTTTCCTACCACCAATGTTAAAGCTAACTGGTCTATAGTTCCCTGGACTTGTTCTATCTCCCTTTTTATATACAGGAATCACATTAGCTGTCCGCCAGTCCTCTGGCACTATTCCCTTTTTGAATGAATATTTATATATATGTAATAGTGCCTCTGCTATCTCTTCACTAATTTTTTCAAGACCAGGGGTTTTGTCCTCTCTAAGTTTGATTAGTTTAACAATTACCTTCCACATATATATATTAAATGTTGTTATATCTTTTTTGGTCTCTTCCTCTAATGTCATGTCCACCATGTTAGTTTCCCTGGTAAATACTGAAGCAAAGTAATTATTCAATATTTCTGCCATTTCGCTGTCATTACCTGTGACTATACCTTGTGCATCACTTAGTGGCCCTATCGCATTCCTGATTTTCCTTTCATCACTGCTATCAATACTGTCATGGACAGATGCATCTGTGACAGGTAGATTGGTGAGGACGAGGTCAAGTAGGTTTTTCCCTCATGTTGGTTCTCTCACCACCTGTCGCAGGCCCAGACTGGCAGCTATGTCCTTCAGGACTCAGCCAGCTCGGTCAGTGGAGATACTAATGAGCCTCTCTTGGTGATGGACATTGAAGTCCCCCACCCAGAGTGTATTCTGTGCCCTTGCTACTCTCAGTGCTTTTTCCAAGTGGTGTTCAACATGGAGGAGTACGGATTCATCAGCTGAGGGAGGGCGGTAGGTGGTAATCAGCAGGAGGTTTCCTTGCCCATGCTTGACCTACTGTCATGAGAAATCATGGGGTCCGAAGTCAATGTTGCGGACTCCCAGGGCCACTCCTTCCCGACTGTATACCACTGTGCCGCCACCCCTGGTGGGTCTGTCCTGCCAGTGGGACAGGACATACCCAGGGGACGGTGATGGAGGAGTTTGGGACATTGGCTGAAAGGTATGATTCTGTGAGTGTGACTATGTCAGGCTGTTGCTTGATTAGTCTGTGGGACAGATGTTGGTGAGGAGGACTTTGCAAGGTTGACTGGGCTGGGTGTGCCGTTGTTGTGTCCGAAGCCGGTGCTGAGGTTGATGCCAGGGTGGTACATTTGGGTTTATTCTAATTCCTTTTTTGTAGCAGTTTTGACACAACTGAGTGGCTTGCGAGGCCATTTCTGAGGGCAGTTAAGAGTCAACTATGTTGGTGTGGGACTAGAGTCACATATAGGCCAGACCAGGTAAGGACGGCAGATTTCCTTCCCGAAAGGACATTCGTGAACCAGATTGGGTTTTTACGACAATCAACAGCTTCATGGTCACTTTTACTGAGAACAGCTTTTTTTTCAAAAATAGAAGCAGGAAGTGCTGGAAATACTCAGCAGGTCAGGCAGCATCTGTGGAGAGAGAAACAGAGTTAACGTTTCAGGTCTGTGACCTTTCATCAGAACTGGAAAATGCTGGAGATGTAACGGGTTTTAAGCAGGTGCAGAGGCAGGGAGAGGGGTGGGGGAGGGGAGGAATGAACGAAAGGCAAGGGGCCAGAAATTCGGGTCGGAGGCTTCCTGCGGGTGCAAGCCCCCGACCTTCACTTACCTAGCGCGCCTGCCGTTGTGCTGTGGGCCCGCGTGGGATTCCGATCCTGGGCCTCCTCCAGCTGCCGGTGTGCAGTGCTCGCGTATCCCAGGGGCGCAGTTTGTTCGAAGCGTCCCCTGGGATCACGTGGGCCATGGAGAGCCAATCGGAGCAGGGAATCTCCATTCATAGATTTGACAGGAAGACCTGTCAAATCTATGAATAGAGATCAGCCCCAAAACCTAATTAAAACTTCAAATACATTTTTAAAAAACATCACATTTTTTAAATAATTATAAATTACATAAATTAACATAGAAACATAGAAGATAGGAGCAGGAGTAGGCCATTCGGCCCCTCGAGCCTGCTCTGCCATTCGATGAGATCATGGCTGATCATCTAAACTCAGTACCCTGTACCTGTCTTCTCCCCATATCCCTTGATACCTTTAGCTTTAAGAAATATATCTAACTCATCCTTGAATATATTTAATGACTTGGCCTCAACTACCTTCTGTGGTAGAGAATTCCACAGGTTCACCACTCTCTGGGTGAAGAAATTCTTCCTCATTTCTGTCCTAAATGGTTTACCCGTTATCCGTAGATTATGACCCCTGGTTCTGGACTCTCCGACCATCGGGAACATTCTTCCTGCATCTAGTTTGTCCAGACCTGTCAGAATTTTATATGTTTCGATGAGATCCCCTCTCATTCTTCTATACTCCAGTGAGTATAAGCCCAATTGACCCAATCTCTCCTCATATGTCATTCCTGCCATCCCAGGTATCAGCCTTGTGAATCTTCGCTGAACTCCTTCCATGGCAAGAACATCCTTCCTCAGATAAGGCGACCAAAACTGCACACAGTACTCAAGGTGTGGTCTCACCAAGGCCCTGTACAACTGCAGCAGGACATCCCTGTTCCTATACTCAAACCCTTTCGCTATGAAGGCCAACATACCATTTGCCTTCTTCACCGCCTGCTGCACCTGCATGCTTACTTTCAGCGACTGGTGCACAAGGACACCCAGGTCTCGTTGCACTTCCCCTTCTCCCAATCTATTGCCATTCAGATAATAGTCTGCCTTTCTGTTTTTGACACCAAAGTGGATAACCGCGCACTTATCCACATTATATTGCATCTGCCACGCTTCTGCCCACTCACCCAACCTGTCCAGATCATCCTGGAGTTTCTCGCTATCCTCCTCGCTGCACACACTCCCACCCAGCTTTGTGTCATCTGCAAACTTGGAGATATTACATTTAATTCCCTTATCTAGATCATTAATGTATATTGTGAATAGCTGGGGTCCAAGGACCGATCCCTGCGGTACCCCACTAGTCACTGCTTGCCACTCGGAAAAAGACCCATTATTTCCTACTCTCTGCTTTCTGTCCGCCAACCAGTTCTCTATCCAAGTCAATACCTTGCCCCCAATCCCATGTGCCTTAACTTTACCCGCTAATCTCTTATGCGGGACCTTATCGAAAGCCTTTTGAAAGTCCAAATACACCACATCTACTGGTTCTCCCTTCTCTATTTTCCCAGTTACATCCTCAAAAAATTCCAGTAGATTAGTCAAGCACGATTTACCTTTTGTAAATCCATGTTGACTTTGTCCGATCCTGTCACTGTTTTTCAAATGCTCAGCTATTACATCCTTTATAATGGACTCTAGCATTTTCCCCACTACCGATGTCAGGCTTACCGGTCTGTAATTCCCCGCTTTCTCTCTACCACCCTTTTTGAATAGTGGGGTAACATTAGCTACCCTCCAATCCATGGGTACAGTTCCAGATTCCATCGAATGTTGGAAGATGATCAGCAATGCATCTACTATTTCTAGGGCCACTTCCTTAAGTACCCTAGGATGTAGATTATCAGGCCCTGGGGATTTATCGGCCTTCAATACCGTCAATTTCCCTAACACCATTTCCCTGCAAATACTGATTTCTTTCAGTTCCTCCCTTTCATCAGACCGTATGTTCTCCAACATCTCTGGGAGGTTATTTGTGTCCTCCTATTTTAAACAAAAATTTAAATTAAAAAAAAAATTATTTACAGTTTTTAACGGGGCTAAAAATAAACTTACCTTTCTTTAAAGTATTTAAAAAAGATAAACCTGTGGAAAAAATGTTTAAATTTCACTTAATTCACCACTTACCTTGTTAAAAGCAGGCCTTGTGCCTCCTTTTTTCCTGCGCAGCTGCTAGGGACTTACCCTCACTTCAAAACTTGTAAAAAAAAACGAAGTTCGCTGCGTGCGCGCTGCCTCTCCGGCGCACGCGTTTCACCTCTGAACCCCTTCCTTCAAGGGAACGGAAATTCCGGTTTCCAGCGCATGAGCAGTGCATGCTCGAAACCGACACTTTCGTTGGGTCTACGGGTGAGTACCCAGCGCGTACTCACCCGTGGAGACCTGAATTTCTGCCCCAAGGTCTCTGATAGGGTGGAGGGTGTAAGGTTTCCAAAGTTTACAGATCCCCAAAAGCTAAGGAGAAAGGACTTTGGAGCTACCTCAGAGTGATAAACTTGCATTTGGGCCTAACCTAAGGAATATAAGACCAAAAAACAAGTTTTGGCATTTTAAAACTATGTCTGGGCCTGTAAAGGGAGAAAAGGCTGTGAAAGAAGGTGGGGTCAACCTCTGTAAAAACAGTTTTGCTTATTGCAGTTAATTGCATTGTCTGGGGAACCGGGATGACCCTACTCAAGCCCCAGCAAGCATTAACATTTTGACAATAGACCCTGGGAGAAGACAGTCCCACCCAAAATAACAGGCCCCATCAAACCGATTACAAGACCCATCAGAAAACATGCATAATACAAATCACTCAGGACCAGGCTATAGAAAAGACTGAGTCCAGCCTAGAAACACAAAACACGAAACCAATCACCAGTGATCAGCCAAGGAGATCGACAGGATGCAAACCATCCCAAAACCCATTTGACACTTACAGAGCAGTTACTAGTAACATGTCCGCCAAAATTCAGACAATGAACTGAGCAGATTTGGCGGGTAGATAAGGCCATGTTCAATGGGTGAGATTGAAGGCCTGTTAAAAACCCAGTTAACGTGCTAGTAAGTCATTACCAATTTATGAGCCCGCCAAAAACCAGACAATGAACTGAGTAGATTTGGCGGGTAGATAAGGCCACTTCAATTTGGTATAATTGAAGGCCCATCAAGCAGTTCAAGACACACAACAGTCCAAAGTTGGAGTCGAGTCGTCAGTCGCAACCGGTGGTCATCAGAAGAAGAAGAAACCAGGAAGAAGAAGACCCGAGCTGGAAGCGAGTCGGCATCGCTCACCACTCAGGCACACCTGAGTCCAGCTCGCGAAGATACCACCTCGACGGACCTCCAACAACGGCCCCAACACAGTCACCCGGAGCAACAAGTCACCGATGGCTCCACAAGGTCGACCGACACACTAAACAAGGCCTAAAGCCATCGCGGAAACCAAAGGCCTCACGAAACCAACAACCGCGCATTACCCCCAACTGACCGGGTAATAGCAGGCCACCGCGACCAACAAAGACCAACTCCAGGGAAGAAAACCCGAAGAATCGCAAAGTTTCCACACTACAAACTACTCCTGACTTACTCCTGGGTAAGATTTTCCCCAAAAACTCTAAGCCCTACTGCTGAACTAAAGACATTGGATACTCACCAGATAAATCCAAAACGACATCCTACCGCATCAGCGGACTCGCGAAGACTGACCAGAGACCATGGGGAAGTCCTCTACCGCGTACGGGGTACGGCAGACACTAACCGCCATAAACAGCGAACCCCAAAACCGCGATTTAGCCCAACTGTCAAAGGATTGGTGAGTATTATCCCTGGTCCTTCAAAATCTAACTTAGCTGTAAAGTGGGGTTGGGAGGGGTGAAGTACTGTTCTACTGTCATTTCCCTCGCTTGTACAGAAGTGTTCCCCACCTTTAGAGTGTTAAGAGTGTTATTATTTGTGTCTTACCTTTTAATAAAGATTTAAGTTCTTTCATCAAACTCCGTTCTCTGCTGCACCTTTTTATCACAACCCCCAAATAAGTCCAAGGTCTAGAACCAAGGGAGTGGGAGCGATTCGAACCGCTCAGAAGTCAGAGGTAAAGCTGACACAAACCACCACCCCCTACAAGGGCAGGAGTGATTTAAACAAAGAACAGAGTCATTACCAGCACCTGCTGCCCGAAAAAATGGAAGCAGAGGTTATGGTCTGAAATTGTTGAACTCGATGTTGACTCCGGAAGGCTGTAAAGTGCCTGATCGAAAGATGAGTTGCTGTTCCTCGAGCTTATGTTGAGCTTCATTGGAATAGTGTAGGAGGCCGAGGACAGAGAGGTGGGAGTGGGAGGGAGAATTAAGGTGACAGGCGACTGGAAGCTCAGGGTCGCGCTTGCAGAATGAACGGAGGTGTTCCACAAAGTGGTTATCCTATCTGCGTTTGGTCTTCCCAATGTAGAGGAGACCGCATCGTGAGCAGTGAATACAGTATATTAAATTGTAAGAAGTACAAGTAAATCGCTGTTTCACCTGGAAGGCGTGTTTGAGGCCCTGGACAGTGGGAATGGAGGAGGTAAAAGGGCAGGTGTTGCATCTCCTGCGCTTGCACAGGAAGGTGCCGGGCGAAGGGGAGAGGGTGTTGGGGGTGATAGAGGAGTGGACTAGGGTGTCTCGGAGGGAGCGGTCCCTTCACAATGCTGAAAGGGGAGGTGAGGGGAAGATGTGTTTGGTGGTGGGATCACGCTGGAGGTGGCGAAAATGGCGGAGGATGATACGTTGAATGTGGAGGCTGGTGGGGTGAAAGGTGAGTACAAGGGGAACCCTATCGTGATTCTGGGAGGGAGGGGAAGGGGTGAGAGCAGAAGTGTGGGAAATGGAACGGACACGGTCGAGGGCCGTGTCAACCACAGTAGAGGGGAATCCTCGTTTGAGGAAAAAGGAAGACATGCCGGAAGCACTAGTAGGTGGCATCATCAGAGCAGATATGACGGAGATGGAGACGGAGAAACTGGGAGAATGGAATAGAGTCCTTACAGGAAGCGGGGTGGAAGGAAGTGTAGTCCAGGTAGCTGTGGGAGTCAGTGGGCTTGCAGTGGATGTTCGTCGATAGCCTATCCCCAGAGATGGAGACAGACACGTTGAGGAAGGGAAGGGAAGAGTCGGAGATGGACCATGTGAAGCTGAGGGAAGGATGGAAATTGGAAGCAAAGTGAATGAAATTTTCCAGTTCAGGGCGAGAGCAGGAAACAGCACCAATACAGTCATCAATGTACCGGAAAAAGAGGTGAGGGAGGGGACCTGAGTAGGACTGGAACAAAGAATGTTCCACATATCCTACGGAAAGGCAGGCATAGCTAGGACCCATGCGGGTACCCATAGCAACACCTTTGATTTGGAGGAAGTGAATGGAGTTAAAGGAGAAGTTGTTCAATGTGAGAACAAGTTCAGCCAGGCGGAGGAGGGTGATGGTGGATGGGGACTGGCTGGGCCTCTGTTCAAGGAAGAAGCGGAGCGCCCTCAGCCCTCAAGCATTTTATTCAAGATTTTTTAAAGTTTTTTTTCACTGAATTCAAATTCTCAAACTGCTGTGGTGTGATCTGAACTCACGTTCTCTGGATTAGTCCAGTTACAGCACCACGCCGCTACCTTGATAGCAGGGTCCTAAACATACTCTGCCTGATGTGCACAAATGGTGGTTAAATAAGTTGAAACATAAATGTTTACACTTGAAGAAGGAATATACGGTGTGGGCTCAATGCTGTCCTCGGGCTCCGATTATTTACGCTGATTTACACACATTTTAAGTTCAGGCGTATTCTGATGAGATTGGAAGGAATAATCAGGCTACTGGCAGCTTCTGGTGAAATCTTGAGTCTAATTTCTGGGTTGGGCAAATGGAGGAAACTCCAGGCATTGATATTTTATGGGACAATGAGACTAAATACTGTCGGAGCCCTGTACAATTCTACAGGTTGGTCATTCCTAATGCCAATACACAGAGAGAGCGATAGAGCAGGACAGTGAGGGAGAGAGAGAGAGATACAAGGGGCTCGACTTTGCCAGGCCCGAGGAGGCGGGATTGGAGGTGTGTGAGGTGTTAAAATTGCAAAAAATCGCGGGCGAGCCCGATCCCGCCTCCAGCCTGCCTCTGAGCAATTTTCCTAGAATCAGGGTTTCAGACCCCGTTTCCATCCCGCCTCCAAGAGGCGGGATAGGCCCTTAAGGCCCTTAACAACCACTTAATTGCCTTTACAATCCCATTTTGAGAGGCCTTTCTGATTTTAACACTTTTCCCCCATCCTGCACATCTCCTCTGGAACACGTCAGTTAATCCTGGCAGCTTCACAAGTGGAATGCTTACTAACAGCTACAGCTGCATCATTTAAAAGGAGTTTTCACCAATGATCATTTGCAGGTGGCAGAACTTTGTTGTCTCAGGTCTGGGGGAACGTTTAGCATGTCTACTCATTGTTGTGGAAGTTTGGAGCCTGACACCCATCTCCAGTGTGACCTCCTGGGAAACCCCTCTCCCCACCTTGACTGAGCGCTTCCTCAACTGAGGCATATACCAGAAGCATGGGAACCATTTATTTCCTTTCCTCCTGGACATCAGATTCGGACGAAGACCAGCCGTGGCAGCAGCAGAACCATGAACAACAGCACCACCAACAGCAGCAGCATCAACAGGAGTGCCAAGCTGCTGCTCACCCACCTGAAGCTGCACAGGCCAGAAGGCGCCAGCGCGCGACCACATTGCTGCCCGGGATGCAAGGGACGCACTGATGTTGACCAGATTTGCTTAGCCTGCACAATCAAACACTTTTGTCTCGCACCTTCTTAGCAGAGCATCGACAATGGACAAGAACCTATGGATTCCTATCACTCTGACCACCATACTGACAATTGCAAGTCACTCTAAGCCCTCAATGTGGAAGTCCCATTTGTGAAATGACACAGGCCACAACTTCAACAGTTTGCCATCAGAATTTTTTATTACAACAAGCAACTGATGGCATTTCAAAAATAAACACAACGTAACACCCAAGTGACTACCCTTGTGACTACTTGTGCATTACCTTCCTCTTACGCGTGCTCCTACGTGGCTTCAGCAGATGTGGAGGCCCCTTGCTCACTTTCTTGCTGCTCCTCTCTTGACACCTTTGGCAGGCATCTCTGGGGTTGCGAACCTGTGAGGGCTCGGCAACAGTCCGCTGCTCCTGCGGCTGTGCAGGGGATGAGACACCCATCTCAGTTGGGTGAGGACTCAGGTGGGATTCTGACCAAGGGCTTTGCAGTGGCATGGTCGTGTGAGCGCTTGGAGAAGAGCCCCCACTTCCTTGTTGTCTGCCATCAACATCCCTCTCATGGGTCAGCTCCACTTCAGAGCTAGCAAGTGGCTTGACAGCACCTTGCTGCACTTCAGGGGGGCCAGAGGACTTCCATGAAGGTCTGGTTTCCAAGCTCAATAGCTGACCATCGCTCCTCAAGAGATGTCAGTCTATTCTGAACAATGACCATGTTTTCAACACTCTGGCGACTTAGCTCCTCCATGGCTGTAGCCATCCACTCCTCTACTGTAGCCGTCCTTTCCACGGAGGTTGCCATCATTTCCGTGGTGATGCGTTCATGCGCCAATGCCTCCACAAAGGCTCTGCTCATGTTCGCGATGGACTCCTCCATTCGCTCCACACTCGCAGCGACCCTGGAGACAAAACCTGCCAGAGACTCCTGCACCTGTTCCTGGAGTTCCAGCACCGCTCTCCTTCTGGATGGACCCGGAGCACAGGGTTGACATGCAGCTGAGCCAAACTGGCAGAGTCCTGCGCCCTCCGATGAGGACTCTCCACTGCTGTCCCTGTCTCCACCATCTGCTGATGCTCACTTTTGAGCTGCGATATACCAGGTGACAACGATACTCTATCTTGCGAAGGTCCCACCGAGGTGTGAGTGTCTGCGCTGGTGCTGGGTGGGCTGAATTGCAGCTTCCTCTGAGGAGTCTGGAAGCTCAGGCTGTTCCTCCTGGACAGTGGGGACAGGGGCTCTCGATGGTCCTGTGGGGGAGTAAAGGAAAGAGTTAGAGATGTGAGGTAAAGGTTGCATGCACATTGAATTGTGCAGATGATCATAAGTCAATCTGTTACAGCATCAGAATCATTATCAGTCACTCATGCAATGTCAATGAGAGAGATGAAAAACTATTCTGTTACCAGCTTGCTGTGATGCGCCCGTCTGTCCGTCCCCCACTTGCGAATCTTCCTCGAAACCGGCGATTTTCAGGGCCGCCTCCTCTGAGGGTGGCCCTCCTCCTGTCCTCGCTCTTTCCCTCTTATTGTGGGCTCTCTTTTCCTGCAATGAGGGACACAAGTGGAGTTTGAGTGAGAATGAAGGAGTGAGTGTAGAGAATCCATAGCATAGATGCTTAGAAGGAGACAAAGGGCTCTCCCTGTGTGTTGTAAGTTGTTGTCATTGCATCACAGCAATAGGGAGTGTGAGGGCTGCATAGTTGAATAGCTAAGTGAATGTGACCATAGAGAGAGAGGGAATGGGTAAGGGTGCAGGGATGTCAGTGTCAAGTGGGATGTGGAGGAAAAGGTTGGCAAAGCAGAGTGCTGGTGAAGAGAGGCGATGGGGATCAGATTGAGGGTGATGGGAAAGTCATACTCACTTTTCCTGTGCAGAGAAGGTCATGAAACCTCTTCCTGCACTGCAGCCAGGTTCTGCGGCTCATCGAGATGGAGTTGACCTCCTGGGCCACTTGCATCCACACATCTTTAGTCTGCTGGGGAGGCTTTTTTCTCCCTGAGGAAGGGAAGAGCACCTCCTTATTTGATCTTGCTCCCTCCACTAGAGCTTGCAGGGAGGCCTCATCGAACCGTGGAGCACACTTTGGCCGACTGCTGGACATAGTTGCTGAATGAAGCGATCACAACAATGGGCATAAAGTTTAAAGTCTCCAGAAGAAGCAAGGCTGCTTGCAGGCCTTAAATCCAGCAGCATTGATGGCGTCATCGGAGGCGACTTTCTGTATGAAAAGACTCATTGAGCCAGGGGTTTCCACACGCTGGAAATCAAGTACCCAATTAGGGCAAAATCGCACTTTTTTCCCACTTCACATCGGAGTCGGGGTCCCGACACAAATACCACCTGACACGCCCCAGCCTGCCCCCAATGGCAAAATTGAGCCCAAGGACTGAGAGAGTGATAGACCAGG
>JASTWF010000044.1:2701505-2719005 GCA_030390025.1 Squalus acanthias
AGACGCTCCTTAAAACCTACCTCTTTGACCAAGCTTTTGGTCATCTGCCCTAATTTCTCCTTATGTGGCTCGGTGTCAAATTTTGTTTGATAATCGATCCTGTGAAGCACCCTGGGACGTTTTACTACATTAAAGGCGCTGTATAAATACAAGTTGTTGTTGTCGTTTAAGCTGAACTTTTGCTTTACCCTCATTTGTTTTATTTTTTACGCTACGTGCAACAAAGAATAGAGAGGGGGATGAGAGAGAGAGACACACACACAGCTCAGAATAGAGTGAGTGGGACAGGAGAGAACAAGAAGGATGGAGATAGACTGGAGCGAGAGCTTAGAGTAGAGAAGGGATAGTGACAGAGCACAGGACACAGACAGAGCGCTCGGAACAGAGCGAGGAGAGAGAGAACACTGGACAGAGAAAGCGACAGAAGAGAGCTCAGGACAGAGAGAGACTGGATAGAGATCGTAGAGTAGAGTGAAAGAAGGAGAAATGGCACAGGACAAAGAGAGTGGAATAAACAATATCTCTGAATACACATGATATGGAGATGCCGGCGTTGGACTGGGGTGGACAAAAATGAGAAGTCGCACAACACCAGGTTATAGTCCAACAGATTTATTTAATTTTACAAGCTTTCGGAGCTGTCGCTCCTTCCTCAGGTAAGTTAGCAGTGAGAGAATCTCCCAGAATTCACAATTTAAACACAGACAAAATCTATTCAAATCTTTCCCTATATCAAAGACACACTAAGAGCACAGCCAAGACAATGAGATGTGTCCCAGGGGGTCCAACGTGTCAAACCACCTGCTGGCTGCATATCCTGTCAATTTGTGTTGGTTCTTGTGTGTTAGTCTTTTTAAAAAAAAACACCTGGGAAGACCGGCCATGATGTCAAGTCACGTTCTGTATCGTGACATGAACCCGATATCGTGATTGAGGCCATCCTCATGAGTGCGGAACTTGGCTATCAGTTTCTGCTCTATGATTTTGCGCTGTCGTGTATCCCGAAGGCCGCCCTGGAGAACGCTTACCCGCAGATCCGAGGCTGAATGTCCCTGGCTGCACAGAATGCCTGAATACACAGAAAGAGGAACAGGAAAGAGCCCAGAATTGAGAGAGGGGCATGAGACAGACAATAAACAACCTGAGAAAGGATTAGGAATTGTGTGAGTAAGATGAGCTTATGCTTTGATGGCGGGCTGACTGTGACAGGCTGGTGGAGGAGAGCGTGTGAGCGAGTGAGCAAGAGCTGGAGGAGGAGAGTGACTGAGCGAGTGAGTGAGGGCTGGAGGAGGAGAGCGAGTGAGTGAGGACTGGTGGAGTTGAGCATGTGAGCCTGGGCTGTGTCTTGCATCATGTTGCACTGATGTTATTTATAGCTCCATCCCTCTGTGCGAGCTGTCAGCTCACTGCTGTTGCCTTGACCTTGCCTGGGAGCCTTTTGGGACTGTTCAGCACAGGACAGGAGGTGGAGCTGGAGATGCAGAAATGATCGGTTCTGTGCGGCAGCATCTCCAGGAATGCTGCATTAAACAGTGTCCCAGAGCTCTCACTCACTCGCTCTCCTCCTCCAGCCCTCACTCACTCGCTCTCCTCCTCCAGCCCTCGCTCACTCGCTCTCCTCCTCCAGTCCTCGCTCACTCGCTCACTCGCTCTCCTCCTCCAGTCCTCACTCACTCGCTCTCCTTCTCCAGCCCTCACTAACTCGCTCACTCGCTCTCCTCCTCCAGCCCTCGCTCACTCGCTCACTCACTCTCCTCCTCCAGCCCTCGCTCACTCGCTCTCCTCCTCCAGCCCTCACTCACTCACTCACTCGCTCTCCTCCTCCAGCTCTCGCTCACTCACTCTCCTCCTCCAGCCCTCGCTCACTCACTCTCCTCCTCCAGCCCTCACTCACTCGCTCTCTTTCTCCAGCCCTCGCTCACTCGCTCTCCTCCTCCAGCCCTCGCTCACTCGCTCTCCTCCTCCAGCCCTCACTCACTCGCTCTCCTCCTCCAGCCCTCGCTCACTCGCTCTCCTCCTCCAGCTCTCGCTCACTCGCTCTCCTCCTCCAGCCCTCACTCACTCGCTCTCCTTCTCCAGCCCTCACTCACTCGCTCTCCTTCTCCAGCCCTCGCTCACTCGCTCTCCTTCTCCAGCCCTCGCTCACTCGCTCTCCTCCTCCAGCCCTCGCTCACTCACTCTCCTCCTCCAGCCCTCACTCACTCGCTCTCTTTCTCCAGCCCTCGCTCACTCGCTCTCCTCCTCCAGCCCTCGCTCACTCGCTCTCCTCCTCCAGCCCTCACTCACTCGCTCTCCTCCTCCAGCCCTCGCTCACTCGCTCTCCTCCTCCAGCTCTCGCTCACTCGCTCTCCTCCTCCAGCCCTCACTCACTCGCTCTCCTTCTCCAGCCCTCACTCACTCGCTCTCCTTCTCCAGCCCTCACTCACTCGCTCTCCTCTCCAGCCCTCGCTCACTCGCTCTCCTCTCCAGCCCTCACTCACTCGCTCTGCTCTCCAGCCCTCACTCACTCGCTCTCCTCTCCAGCCCTCACTCACCTTGGGAAAGAATGCAGGAAACAAACGAGGGAAATGAACGTACAGGGGCAATGTGGTTGGGGATCCTGGCAACTCGCCGTCACAAGTTAATGACTAAAATTAAACCATTAGCTGCCCACATGCTTTCAATCATTCTATGGCAGATGATGTGGGGGTAGTGAGCAGTGTACGTGTGTGTGTGCTGAGTGATTGTGAGTGTGGTGAGTGTGTGTGTGTGAAAGAGAGAGGTGAGTGCGCATTCTGAGTGTGAGGTGGGCAAGCAGTCCTTGAGGTGAGTGAACAGATCATGTGTAACCCTTTTGGTTCGTGCCTTGTTCCTTTTTTTTCTCTCTCTCCCCCTACGGCAGCTGTCTTTCATTCTGCCAGCATTTCACACTTCTAGCCACCTTTTGTTTCTTAACCTGTCCCATTACCATCTCGTCTTATCTTGAGCATCTCTTAATGTCTCTACTTACCATAGTTATTCCTCCCCCCAGCCTCCCCCTTGCTTTTTTACCTGTTTCATTTCCTGCTTTTTTATCAGTTCTAACGAAGGGTTTCGTCCTGAAATGTTAACTCTGTTTCTCTCTCCACGGATGTTGCCTGGCCTGCTGAGTTTTTCCAGTGTTTTCTGTTGTTGTTTCAATTTTCCAGCATCCGCAGTATTTTGCTATCAGATCATGTGTAAGTGTGAGTTGGGACACTCCACTCAGTACATCTCCCAGCACCGATCCCTAGGACACTCCACTCAGTACATCACCCAGCAACGAACCCTGGGACACTCCACTCAGTACATCACCCAGCAACGAACCCTGGGACACTCCACTCAGTACATCACCCAGCAATGAACCCTGGGACACTCCACTCAGTACATCTCCCAGCACCGATCCCTGGGACACTCCACTCAGTACATCTCCCCAACACTGATCCCTGGGACACCCCACTCAGTACATCACCCAGCACCGATCCCTGGGACACTTCAGTGAGTCCATCTCCCAGCACTGATCCCTGGGACACCCCACTCAGTACACCTCCCCAGCACCGATCCCTAGGACACTCCACTCAGTACATCTCCCCAACACTGATCCCTGGGACACTCCACTCAGTACATCACCCAGCACCGATCCCTGGGACACTCCACTCAGTACATCTCCCCAACATTGATCCCTGGGACACTCCACTCAGTACATCACCCAGCACCGATCCCTGGGACACTCCACTCAGTACATCACCCAGCACCGATCCCTGGGACACTCCACTCAGTACATCTCCCAGCACCGATCCCTGGGACACTCCACTCAGTACATCACCCAGCACCGATCCCTGGGACACTCCACTCAGTACATCTCCCAGCACCGATCCCTGAGACACCCACTCAGTACATCTCCCCAACACTGATCCCTGGGACACTCCACTCAGTACATCACCCAGCACCGATCCCTGGGACACTCCACTCAGTACATCTCCCAGCACCGATCCCTGGGACACCCCACTCAGTACATCTCCGAGCACCGATCCCTGGAACACTCCACTCAGTACATCTCCCAGCACCGATCCCTGGAACACCCCACTCAGTACATCTCCCAGCACTGATCCCTGAGACACCCCACTCAGTACATCTCCCAGCATTGATCCCTGGAACACCCACTCAGTACATCACCCAGCACCGATCCCCAATATCTTGAGCTGTCTAGCAGCCTTTAAGGTAGAAGTTGGCAAAGTCTTTTTGGAAGTTTCTACGTTCTATATCAATGAGATTTCCAACACCCTCTGTGAATGTCATTACCTCAGACAGTGTCATGGAGACTAGTCAGACAGTATCTGCCCCTTCTGATATAACATCGCTTGCTTGTTTATTTGTTCTTATCTCTGGATTCCTTTATCTTGTCACTTACTGATGTAGGACTGATGGGTCTATATTTAAACAAATTTGTTTTCTTGCCTTTTTGAAACCTTGGTGTGTTTCCTGGGCCTACCCTGTGAAGATTTCAGCACTGTGTAGATTTTAACCCTTGTCTCACTTTGCTCCATTGGCGACAGTTTTGAGTCCTTGAAGCTTGCCTTGATGTCTGTACACTGATATTACACTGGGTTGAGCTGTCGAAGCTCTTGGGATGGGTGGCAACTCCTCGCAGTGCCTTTGGTGAGCCAAGACTAATCATTTAGTCTCTTCATCATTTTTAATTCAGCCTCAGTTCCAGCCCTATTTCCTTCCTCCGGGACTCCCAATTCTCCTTTGATAACCTCTTGCTGATGGAATGTTGGAAGGATTCCTGTCTGTTGTGTTTGGTTTCTCCAGCTCTGCTCATTTCGTTCCCTCATTGTCTCTCTGACTGCCTTCTTTACAATTTTTTAAAAATTCGTTTATGGGATGTGAGCATCGCTGGCAAGACCAGCATTTATTGCCCATCCCTAATTGTTCTTAGACCGCTGCAGTCCGTGTGGTGAAGGTACTCCCACAATGCTGTTAGGGAGGGATTCCAGGATTTTGTCCCAGCGATGATGGAGGATCGGCGATATACTTCTAAGTCAGGATGGTGCGTGATTTGGAGGGGAACTTGGAGGTGGTAGTGTTCCCATGCGCCTGCTGCCCTTGTCCTTCTAGGTGGAAGAGGTCGCGGGTTTGGGAGGTGCTGCCGAAGAAACCTTGGCGAGTTGCTGCAGTGCATCTTTTAGATGGTACACACTGCAGCCACGGTATGCCGGTGGTGGAGGGAGTCAATGTTTAAGGTGGTGGATGGGGTGCCAATCAATCGGGCTGTTTTGTCCTGGATGGTGTCGAGCTTCTTGAGTGTTGTTGGAGCTGCACTCATCCAGGCAAGTGGAGAGTATTCCATCACACTCCTGACTTGTGCCTTGTAGATGGTGGAAAGGCTTTGGGGAGTCAGGAGGTGAGACTCTCGCCGCAGAATACCTAGCCTCTGACCTGCTCTTGTTGCCACAGTATTTATGTGGCTGGTCCAGTTAAGTTTGTGATTAATGGTGACCCCCAGGATGTTGATAGTGGGGGATTCGGCGACGGTAATACCATTGAATGTCAAGGGGAGGTGGTTAGACTCTCGCTTGTTGGAGATATTCATTGCCTGGCACTTCTGCGGCGTTAATGTTACCTGCCACTTATCAGCCCAAGCCTGAACGTCGTCCAAGTCTTGTTGCATGCGGGCATGGACTGCTTCATTATCTGAGGAGTTGTGAATGGCACTGAACACTGTGCAGTCATCGGCGAACATTCTCATTTCTGACCTTATGTTGTAGGGAAGGTCATTAATGAAGCAGCTGAAGATGGTTGGGCCTAGGACACTACCCTGAGGAACTCCTGCCACGATGTCCTGGGGCTGTGATGATTGACCTTCAACCACCACGACCATCTTCCTTTGTGGTAGGTATGACTCCAGCCAGTGGAGCGTTTTCCCCCCGATTCCCATTGACTTCGGTTTTACTAGGGCTCCTTCATGCCACACTCGGTCAAATGCTGCCTTGATGTCAAGGGCAGTCACTCTCACCTCACCTCTGGAATTCAGCTCCTTTGTCCATGTTTGGACCAAGGCTGTAATGAGGTCGGGAGCCGAGTAGTCTTGGCGGAACCCAAATTGGGCATCAGTGAGCAGGTTATTGGTGAGTAAGTGTCGCTTGATAGCACTGTCGATGACACCTTCCATCACTGCTGATCATTGAGAGTAGACTGATGGGGCGGTAATTGGCCTGATTGGATTTGTCCTGCTTTTTGTGGACATACCTGGGCAGGTTTCCACATTGTCGGATAGATGCCAGTGTTGTAGCTGTACTGGAACAGCTTGGCTAGAGGCGCGGCTAGTTCTGGAGCACAAGTCTTCAGCACGATAGCCGGGATGTTGTCAGGGCCCATAGCCTTTGCTGTATCCAGTGCGCCTGAGCCGTTCTTGATATCACGTGGAGTGAATCGAATTGGCTGAAGACTGGCTTCTGTGATTGTGGGGATCTCAGGGGGAGGCCAATATGAATCATCCACTCGGCACTTCTGGCTGAAGATGGTTGCAAACGCTTCAGCTTTGTCTTTTGCACTCACGTGCTGGGCTCCACCATCATTGAGGATGGGGATATTCATGGAGCCTCCTCCTCCCGTTAGTTGTTTAATGGTCCACCACCATTCACGACTGGATGTGGCAGGACTGCAGAGCTTTGATCAGATCTGTTGATTGTGGGATCGCTTAGCCCTGTCTATAGCATGCTGCTTCCGCTTTTTAGCATGCATGTAACCTTTGTTGCAGCTTCCCCAGGTTGGCACCTCATTTTTAGGTACGCCTGGTGCTGCTCCTGGCATGCTCTTCTGCACTCCTTGTTGAACCAGGGTTGGTCCCCTGGCTTGCTAGTAATGGTAGAGTGAGGGATATGCTAGGCCATGAGGTTACAGATTGTGGTGGAATACAATTCTGCTGCTGATGGCCCAGAGTGTCTCATGGATGCCCAGTTTTGAGCTACTAGATCTGTTCTGAATCTATCCCATTTAGCACGGTGGTAGTGCCCCACAACACGATGGAGGGTGTCCTCAGTGTGAAGACGGGACTTCGTCTCCACAATGACTGTGCGGTGTTCACTGCTACCAATACTGTCATGGACAGATGCATCTGTGACAGGTAGATTGGTGAGGACGAGGTCAAGTAGGTTTTTTCCTCGTGTTGGTTCTCTCACCACCTGTCGCAGGCCCAGTCTGGCAGCTATGTCCTTCGGGACTCGGCCAGCTCGGTCAGTAGTGGTGCTACCGAACCACTCTTGGTGATGGACATTGAAGTCCCCCACGCAGAGTACATTCTGTGCCCTTGCTACTCTCAGTGCTTCTTCCAAGTGGTTGCACATCCCTGAACTCTTCCCAGCAGTTCCCTTCCATGTCTCCCACAGCTTATGGGAGATTTGCTTTTCTTGCTCCTTTGTGCTGTACGGTTCCATTTATCCATTTAGGGTCACGTTTCTTTACTGTGTGCTTTCCAGCCCTGTGTAAGTACGTATTCTCCTTGTTCAGTAAAGGTTGTGCAAAGGTGTTTCACTTGTCGTCAGCTGAGCTTTTCGAGCAGACCCCAAGTGGATTTCTTTTAGCTTCCCCCTCACTGTTTGGTCCTTTCAAAGTTCTATATCTGAGCGTTCTAAAGTGCATCTGGCTTTCCCATAGAACGTACAACATGGAAACAGGCCACCCGGCCCAACCAATCTGTGTCGGCATTCACCCTCCACATGAGCAAATGGCCCCAGTCACATTTACCCGCCCTGTTCCCATATCCCTTCCTTCACTTTTCCTTCACCCACCTCTCCAATCTAATCTTGCCTATTGACAGTTTCTGCCTCAACCTCTAACCCTGGAAGTGAATCCCACTGCCTCACCACTCTCTGTGTGAAGAGTTTCTCCTGCCCTCTGCTCTAAATCCCTTACATTTAATCTTGTATCTATGGCCCCTCGTTCTAGACCCCTCAACTACTGGGAACAGCCTGCTTCTATCTACCCTGTCCCATCCCTTCAGAATTTTAAACTCGGATCATATTCCATATTTTCCTCTGTCTCAATGAAAAAAGGCCCAATTTTTCCAGTCTTTCTCTGTATGTGTATTTCCTCATACCAGGCAACATCCTAGTGAATCTGCATTGTACCCTCTCTTAAGCCCAATATCCGTCCTATAGTGTGGAGCCCAATACTGCACACAGTATCTAACTGATGTTATTTTTTTACCAAAATGCAGCACCACATACTTGCTGACATTGAATTCCATCCGTCACTTTTTAGTCCATTCCCCCATCTTAGCAATGTTCCTTTCGTCTAAAGATTTAACTCTTCCTCCTTTTTTGGTATCATCTGCAAATTCCAACACCACTCCCTCTATCCCTATAACCAAATCACTTATCCAAATCACCAAATCATTTTTATTCATTCTTGGGATGTGGCCGCCATTTATGGTCCATCCTAAGTTGCCCCTTGAGAAGGTGGTGGTGAGCCGCCTTCTTCTTGAACCGCTGTGGGTAAGATGCTGCCACAGTGCTGTTAGTTTGGGACTTCCAGGATTTTGACCCAGTGACGATGAGCAGAGTGAACAGAAGTGACCCCAGAACTGAACCCTGTGGGACTACCCACACCCAACCACTCGGAGAAACTGCCCTTAACTCCTACTCTCTGCTTTCTCCCTTCTAACCAGTTTTTAATCCAGTTTGCTATCCTCCCCGTAATTCCATATCCCTTAATCCTCTCCTGTAATCTCCCATGTGGTCCGTTGTCAAAGGCTTTCCTAAAGTCCTCGTACACCACATCCACTGCATTTCCCCATCACAATGTTTGTTATCTCCTCAGAGAATTCTGAGGTTTGTTGAGTACCATCGTCCCTTTTGAAATCCGTGCTGGCTCCTTCTAACCACTTACTCTTTATCTCGATACCTGGATATTTATCCTGAATTAAAGACCTGTTGAACTCCCAGCAGATTCCAGCCACTAAAATATGAATGTGGACAAACTGCATTTCAGGCAGAGTTGAAAAATCACAATTAACTCTACCATTCACAGACAAATCACTGTTTCTACAGTTTATGAAGAATGCAAAATAACAATTTACAGAATTGTAGCACAAGCATAAAGCAGCAAATAATGCACAGAAACTACCAGGGAAAAAGCTAGTCTAAAGCCCTCATCAAGAGTGAAGCATTCAGGATTTCTAAACTAAAGCACCCAGCGAGGGAAAAGCTCCAGCCCATCCCTCACTAGCCCAGGGATTTGTACAGTTCCACTCTCAGTAACCCTTATTGTGCTGGAGAAATGATTATAGTGAGGCCTTCCTCAAATGTGACTCTCCTGATAATCCTTTAGCTTTGACCCTGACCCACTGGCGCTGTGAGAAGTTTCCTGCCCCATTTGGGTGTTCTAATATTCAATGATCCCCTCTTTGAATGGTCATTTTATTAAAGGCCAAGTGAACAGTGGGGGTGAGTGATCCATCGGATATAGGTACTGGGGCCAGCATCTCCTTCTGATGACCTTTGGAGGGGTTGAAAGGTTAAAATGGTTGTGTGCGCGCCCTGGTTACACGGTATTAGAGACATGGCTGAATGAAATATTGAGAAGTTGCTGGTCTCCTTGTCCTGTGAGGTGGGCCTCATCCCGCTCTATTCCTGGATGTCACACTGCAGCAGGAGCACAATGGATGGGTCACTCTTTGCTGCCTCCTTGAACTCCTCCAGGGTGATCTGGTCATTTTGGTCTTTATCCATTTTACTGAAGATTTTGTCCACTCTCTGCTGTGGGGTCAGGTTGTCCTCATTCATTCTCATCATGATCACTGTGCCCACCATTTTATAAATCGCCTGAAATGGAGAGAGTGCGTAAATAGCAGGCTGATTAACCCCCCCCCCCCCAAACATCTTCAAACTGCTACTTGTTCAGTCATTAGCTATACACCTCCCATCCTGACCACCTCACCCCCCCCACCTCACATTCCATCCGCCCCACCCCCACCTCACCCCCCCATCCCCCCCACCTCACCCCCGCATCCCCCCACCTCACCCCCCATCCTCCCTAACTCACCCCCCACCTCACATTCCATCCGCCCCACCCCCCACCTCACCCCCCCATCCCCCCCACCTCACCCCCGCATCCCCCCACCACACCCCCCCATCCCCCCTAACTCACCCCCCACCTCACCCCCCCCACCTCACATTCCATCCCCCCCACCTCACCCCCGCATCCCCCCACCACACCCCCCCATCCCCCCTAACTCACCCCCCACCTCACCCCCCCCACCTCACATTCCATCCGCCCCACCCCCCACCTCACCCCCCCATCCCCCCACCTCACCCCCGCATCCCCCCACCACACCCCCCCATCCCCCCTAACTCACCCCCCCACCTCACCCCCCCACCTCACATTCCATCCGCCCCACCCCCCACCTCACCCCCCCATCCCCCCCACCTCACCCCCGCATCCCCCCACCACACCCCCATCCCCCCTAACTCACCCCCCCACCTCACCCCCCCACCTCACATTCCATCCGCCCCACCCCCCACCTCACCCCCCCACCCCCCCCACCTCACCCCCGCATCCCCCCACCTCACCCCCCATCCCCCCTAACTCACCCCCCCACCTCACCCCCCCCACCTCACACCCCCATTCCCCCACCTCACCCCCCATCCCCCCCACCTCACCTCACCCCCCCATCCCCCCCACCTCACACCCCTCATCCCCCCACCTCACACCCCTCATCCCCCCCACCTCACCCCCCTCATCCCCCCACCTCATCCCCCCAACCTCCCTCTCCGACTGTATACACACTGCCCTCTCCAGTACCTCGATAATCTCCAGCATCTCCCCGCGGGTGATCTTGCCGTCTCCGTCCAGGTCGTACATGCTGAAGGCCCAGTTGAGCTTCTCCTCGAAGGACCCTCTCGAGGTGATGGACAGGGCACAGATAAACTCTCGGAAATCAATGGTGCCATCGCTGTTCTTGTCAAATGTTCGGAATGCGTGCTGCGCAAACTTCGAGGCATCACCGTACGGGAAGAACTGCAGGAAGAGAACACACTGGTACTGTGGGCAGGATACCCCCTCTCTGGGCAGGATACCCCCTCTCTGGGCAGGATACCCCCTCTCTGGGCAGGATACCCCCTCTCTGAGCAGGGTTCCCCCTCTCTGGGCAGGATTCCCCCTCTCTGGGCAGGGTTCCCCCTCTCTGGGCAGGGTTCCCCCTCTCTGGGCAGGATACCCCCTCTCTGGGCAGGGTTCCCCCTCTCTGGGCAGGGTTTACCCCCTCTCTGGGCAGGGTTCCCCCTCTCTGGGCAGGGTTTACCCCCTCTCTGGGCAGGATTCCCCCTCTCTGGACAGGATACCCCCTCTCTGGGCAGGGTTTACCCCCTCTCTGGGCAGGGTTCCCCCTCTCT
The DNA here is from genome assembly GCA_030390025.1 of Squalus acanthias. NCBI lineage: Eukaryota > Metazoa > Chordata > Chondrichthyes > Squaliformes > Squalidae > Squalus > Squalus acanthias. The sequence continues at coordinate 2,712,899 of JASTWF010000044.1, forward strand.
GGGCAGGATACCCCCTCTCTGGGCAGGGTTCCCCCTCTCTGGGCAGGGTTCCCCCTCTCTGGGCAGGGTTCCCCCTCTCTGGGCAGGGTTCCCCCTCTCTGGGCAGGATACCCCCTCTCTGGGCAGGATACCCCCTCTCTGGGCAGGGTTCCCCCTCTCTGGGCAGGGTTTACCCCCTCTCTGGGCAGGATTCCCCCTCTCTGGACAGGATACCCCCTCTCTGGGCAGGGTTTACCCCCTCTCTGGGCAGGGTTTACCCCCTCTCTGGGCAGGGTTCCCCCTCTCTGGGCAGGATTCCCCTTCTCTGGACAGGATACCCCCTCTCTGGGCAGGGTTTACCCCCTCTCTGGGCAGGGTTCCCCCTCTCTGGGCAGGGTTCCCCCTCTCTGGGCAGGGTTTACTCCCTCTCTGGGCAGGATGACTCAAAGATGGCGCAGATATGACAAAAACATGGCACAAACACAGCACATGTGGCACAGACGGGTCATTAACAGGGCACAGACATGGCACGACACAACATGAACAACAGTGATAGCATTGGGTATGAGCGCCTGCAGCCCACTGAATGTCCTGAGTTTGGGGGGATTGTACCCCTGGGTTTGGGGGATGGTACCCCTGGGTTTGGGGATTGTACCCCTGGGTTTGGGGGGATTGTACCCCTGGGTTTGGGGGGATGTACCCCCGGGTTTGGGGGATTGTACCCCTGGGTTTGGGGGATTGTACCCCTGGGTTTGGGGGATTGTACCCCTGGGTTTGGGGGGATTGTACCCCTGGGTTTAGGGATTGTACCCCTGGGTTTGGGGGGATTGTACCCCTGGGTTTGGGGATTGTACCCCTGGGTTTGGGGGAATTGTACCTCTGGGTTTGGGGGGATTGTACCCGTGGGTTTGGGAGATTGTACCCCTGGGTTTGGGGGGATTGTACCCCTGGATTTGGGGGACTGTACCCCTGGGTTTGTGGGGATTTTACCCCTGGGTTTGGGGGGATTGTACCCCTGGGTTTGGGGATTGTACCCCTGGGTTTGGGGGATTGTACCCTTGGATTTGGGGGGATTGTACCCCTGGATTTGGGGGACTGTACCCCTGGGTTTGTGGGGATTGTACCCCTGGGTTTGGGGGGATTGTACCCCTGGGTTTGGGGGGATTGTACCCCTGGGTTTGGGGGGATTGTACCCCTGGGTTTGGGGGATTGGATCCCTGGGTTTGGGGGGATTGTACCTCTGGGATTGGGGGATTGGATCCCTGGGTTTGGGGGATTATACCCCTGGGTTTGGGGGATTATACCCCTGGGTTTGGGGGGACTGTACCCCTGGGTTTGGGGGGATTGTACCCCTGGGGTTGGGGGGATTGTATCCCTGGATTTGGGGGATTGTACCCCTGGGTTTGGGGGGATTGTACCCCTGGGGTTGGGGGGATTGTACCCCTGGGTTTGGGGGATTGTACCCCTGGGTTTGGGGGATTGTACCCCTGGGTTTGGGGGGATTGTACCCCTGGATTTGGGGGACTGTACCCCTGGGTTTGTGGGGATTTTACCCCTGGGTTTGGGGGATTGTACCCCTGGGTTTGGGGGATTGTACCCCTGGGTTTGGGGGGATTGTACCCCTGGGTTTGGGGGGATTGTACCCCTGGGTTTGGGGGATTGGATCCCTGGGTTTGGGGGGATTGTACCTCTGGGATTGGGGGATTGGATCCCTGGGTTTGGGGGATTGTACCCCTGGGTTTGGGGGGATTGTACCCCTGGGGTTGGGGGGATTGTATCCCTGGATTTGGGGGGATTGTACCCCTGGGTTTGGGGGATTGTACCCCTGGGTTTGGGGGGATTGTACCCCTGGGTTTGGGGGGATTGTACCCCTGGGGTTGGGGGGATTGTATCCCTGGATTTGGGGGGATTGTACCCCTGGGTTTGGGGGATTGTACCCCTGGGTTTGGGGGGATTGTACCCCTGGGGTTGGGGGGATTGTATCCCTGGGTTTGGGGGATTGTACCCCTGGGTTTGGGGGATTGTACCCCTGGGTTTGGGGGGATTGTACCCCTGGGTTTGGGGGGAATTGTACCCCTGGGTTTGGGGGGATTGTATCCCTGGCCTTGGGGGGATTATACCCCTGGGTTTGGGGGGATTGTACTCCTGGATTTGGGAGACTGTACCCCTGGGTTTGGGGGGATTGTACCCCTGGGTTTGGGGGGATTGTACCCCTGGGTTTGGGAGACTGTACCCCTGGGTTTGGGAGACTGTACCCCTGTGTTTGGGGGGATTGTACCCCTGGGTTTGGGGGATTATACCCCTGGGTTTGGGGGGATTGTACCCCTGGGTTTGGGGGGATTGTACCCCTGGGTTTGGGGGACTGCACCCCTGGGTTTGGGGGATTGTACCCCTGGGTTTGGGGGGATTGTACCCCTGGGTTTGGGGGATTGTACCCCTGGGTTTGGGGGATTGTATCCCTGGATTTGGGGGGATTATACCCCTGGGTTTGGGGGGATTGTACCCCTGGGTTGGGGGGGATTGTACCCCTGGGTTTGGGGGATTGTACCCCTGGATTTGGGGGATTGTACCCCTGCGTTTGGGGGATTGTACCCCTGGGTTTGGGGGGATTGTACCCCTGGGTTTGGGGGATTGTACCCCTGGGTTTGGGGGATTGGATCCCTGGGTTTGGGGGATTGTACCCCTGGGTTTGGGGGGATTGTACCCCTGGGTTTGGGGGGATTGTACCCCTGGGTTTGGGGGTGTTGGTACCCCTGGGTTTGGGGGGATTGTACCCCTGGGTTTGGGGGGATTGTACACCTGGGTTTGGGGGGATTGTACCCCTGGGTTTGGGGGGATTGTACCCCTGGGTTAGGAGGGATTGTACCACTCTGTTTGGGGGGATTGTACACCTGGGTTTGGGGGGATTGTACCCCTGGGTTTGGGGGGATTGTACCCCTGGGTTTGGGGGTGTTGGTACCCCTGGGTTTGGGGGTGTTGGTACCCCTGGGTTGTTTGTGAGTGGAGGTGGTTCTTTTCCTCCCAGGCCCCTACAGATTCAGTTTCGTAATGGGTGCTGAAACTAATCAATACCTTGACGTAGAGCTGCTGAAACTCCTCAAGGTTGAGGATTCCAGTGGGACAGTCCTTCAGAAAGCCTTTGTACCACAACTTCAACTCCTGTTCATTGAACTCTGTGCTTTTCACCAGGTCGTCCATTACCTCTGGTGCCAGCTTGCTGTTGTGCTTTCCCATTGTACTCGAGCTGTAACCCCAAAAGACAAGAAGCTCACATCTCTGCTCCATCAGGTTCCTCCCACACACCATGGCCCAGCTGTGAATCCAGCAGACCTGGAGTCACCAGGCACAGTACATTAACACACTTCACACTGTCACACCTCACAGTGTCACACCTCACAGTGTCACACCAAACACTGTCACACCACACACTGTCACACCTCACACTGTCACACCTCACAGTGTCACACCTCACAGTGTTACACCAAACACTGTCACACCACACAGTGTCACACCTCACACTGTCACACCACACACTGTCACACCTCACAGTGTCACACCTCACACTGTCACACCAAACACTGTCACACCACACCCTGTCACACCACACACTGTCACACCACACACTGTCACACCAAACCCTGTCACACCACACACTGTCACACCAAACACTGTCACACCACACAGTGTCACATCACACAGTGTCACACCAAACACTGTCACACCACAGTGTCATACCAAACACTGTCACACCACACAGTGTCACACCAAACATGTCACACCACACACTCTCACACCTCACAATGTCACACCACACACTCTCCCACCTCACAATGTCACACCACACACTGTCACACCTCACAGTGTCACACCACACACTGTCACACCTCACAGTGTCACACCAAACACTGTCACACCACACACTCTCACACCCACAATGTCATACCACACACTCTCACACCTCACACTGTCACACCACACACTGTCACACCACACAGTGTCACACCAAACACTGTCACACCTCACACTGTCACACCACACAGTGTCACACCAAACACTGTCACACCACAGTGTCATAACAAACACTGTCACACCACACAGTGTCACACCAAACACTGTCACACCACACACTCTCACACCCACAATGTCACACCACACACTGTCACACCTCACAATGTCACATCACATACTGTCACACCTCACACTGTCACACCACACACTGTCACACCAAACCCTGTCACACCACACACTGTCACACCAAACACTGTCACACCACACAGTGTCACATCACACAGTGTCACACCAAACACTGTCACACCACAGTGTCATACCAAACACTGTCACACCACACAGTGTCACACCAAACATGTCACACCACACACTCTCACACCTCACAATGTCACACCACACACTCTCCCACCTCACAATGTCACACCACACAGTGTCACACCAAACACTGTCACACCACACACTCTCACACCCACAATGTCACACCACACACTGTCACACCTCACAATGTCACACCACACACTGTCACACCTCACACTGTCACACCACACACTATCACACCACACACTGGCACACCTCACACTGTCACACCTCACACTGTCACACTTCACACTGTCACACTATCACACCACATACTATCACACCACACACTGTCACTCCACACAATGTCATACCTCACAATGATGTGGAGATGCCGGTGTTGGACTGGGGTGGACAAATGTGAGAAGCCGCACAACACCAGGTTATAGTCCAACAGCTTTATTTGAAATCACAAGCTTTCGGAGCGCTGCTCCTTCGTCAGGTGAAGTGAAGAGATGCATATAGGCATAGCATATATAGTCAGAGAACACTGCCAGATGATTACAGTTAGAAAGATTAACTGTAATCATCTGACAGTGTTCTCTGACTATATATGCTGTGCCTATATGCATCTCTTCACTTCACCTGACGAAGGAGCAGTGCTCCGAAAGCTTGTGATTTCAAATAAAGCTGTTGGACTATAACCTGGTGTTGTGCGACTTCTCACATACCTCACAATGTCACACCTTGCACTGACATACCACAACCTGTCACACTTCACACTGTCACACTTCACACTGTCACACCTCACACTCTCACACTCTCACAATGTCATACCTCACACTTTCACAGTGTCATACCTCACACTGTCACACCACACACTGCCACACTGTCACACCTCGCACTGTCACACTACACACTGTCACACTGTCACACCACACACTGTCACACCGTCACACCTCATACTATCACACCTCACACTGTCACACCTCACACTGTCACACTACACACTGTCACACCTCACACTGTCACACCACAAACTGCCACACTATCACACCACACACTGTCACACCGTCACACCTCATACTGTCACACCACACACTGTCACACCGTCACACCTCATACTGTCACACCACACACTGTCACACCTCACAATGTCACACCATACACCATCACACCTCACACTGTCACACTGTCACACCTCACACTGTCACACCTCATGCTCTGTCACAACCCACAGCTTCTGTGTGAAGTTGCAGATTAGCGAACCCCAGGCACTTTCTGTATTGTGTACAACTCCTCTGGAGGTGGAGGGATGAGATGTCGGAGTGTGAAGGGCTCCTCCAGTAGTGGTGGTGGAGCACTGTGCACTTCACACAGACACTTTCAACATTGGCACAGAAGCTGATAATCTCTTGTGTCAACAAACCGTTTTTATTTACTCATTTAACACATTAATTCCCTCTTTGTGATTGATGTATCTGTTGTTTTGCTCACTCTCCCCCCCTTCCTTTCAATTTTTCCTACCTTTCTAAAGTGCTGACCTCATCCTTCAGTCCTGATGACTGCTTACTCCCCGAGACATCAGCATCTACAATTTCTCTTTACAGATCCTGACTGACCTGCTCAGTATTTTCTGCTTTTCCATTTATTGATTCTGAGTTTGAAAGTTCTGTGTTTAATGCCACTTGAGCCCAGAATCCAGGCTGACACGGCGGTGTAGTGCTGAGGGAGCGCCGCAATGTCAGAGCTTTATTTAGTTCATTCTTGGGATGAGGGCGTCGCTAGCAAGGCCAGCATTTATTGCCCATCCCTAATTGCCA
>JASTWF010000044.1:2724005-2774850 GCA_030390025.1 Squalus acanthias
AGTGATGGTATACAGTGATGGGATGCAGTGATGGGGTACAGTGATGGGATACAGTGATGGGATACAGTGATGGGATGCAGTGATGGGATACAGTGATGGGATGCAGTGATGGGATACAATGATGGTATACATTGATGGTATACAGTGATGGTATACAGTGATGGGATACAGTGATGGGATACAGTGATGGTATACACGATGTGAGACGCCGAATAGGATACATGAATGGGAAAAATGGATGGCATACTGTGATGGGGTACACGGATGAGTTATACAGATGGGACACTCTGATGGGAGACACTGATGGAAGCAGTGATGGAATACATGGATGGGATACATGGACGGGATACATGGATGGGATACATGGATGGGATACATGGATGGGATATCGTTATGGGATACGGCAGATCTGGGCGGAACCGGAGCGGCAGCGGGAGCAGAATAAAGAGCGCGGCGAGAGGAGGCCCGAGAGCAGAGCCAGCGGGGAGGAGCAGCGAGAGGAGGCCCGAGAGCAGAGCCAGCGGGGGAGGAGCAGCGAGAGGAGGCCCGAGAGCAGATCCAGCGGGGGAGGAGCAGCGAGAGGAGGCCCGAGAGCAGAGCCAGCGGGGAGGAGCAGCGAGAGGAGGCCCGAGAGCAGAGCCAGCGGGGGAGGAGCAGCGAGAGGAGGCCCGAGAGCAGATCCAGCGGGGGAGGAGCAGCGAGAGGAGGCCCGAGAGCAGAGCCAGCGGGGAGGAGCAGCGAGAGGAGGCCCGAGAGCAGATCCAGCGGGGGAGGAGCAGCGAGAGGAGGCCCGAGAGCAGAGCCAGCGGGGGAGGAGCAGCGAGAGGAGGCCCGAGAGCAGGGCCAGCGAGAGGAGGCCCGAGAGCAGGGCCAGCGAGAGGAGGCCCGAGAGCAGGGCCAGCGGGGGAGGAGCAGCGAGAGGAGGCCCGAGAGCAGAGCCAGCGGGGAGGAGCAGCGAGAGGAGGCCCGAGAGCAGATCCAGCGGGGGAGGAGCAGCGAGAGGAGGCCCGAGAGCAGAGCCAGCGGGGAGGAGCAGCGAGAGGAGGCCCGAGAGCAGAGCCAGCGGGGAGGAGCAGCGAGAGGAGGCCCGAGAGCAGAGCCAGCGGGGAGGAGCAGCGAGAGGAGGCCCGAGAGCAGATCCAGCGGGGGAGGAGCAGCGAGAGGAGGCCCGAGAGCAGAGCCAGCGGGGGAGGAGCAGCGAGAGGAGGCCCGAGAGCAGGGCCAGCGGGGGAAGATCAGCGAGAGGAGGCCCGAGAGCAGAGCCAGCGGGGGAGGAGCAGCGAGAGGAGGCCCGAGAGCAGAGCCAGCGGGGAGGAGCAGCGAGAGGAGGCCCGAGAGCAGATCCAGCGGGGGAGGAGCAGCGAGAGGAGGCCCGAGAGCAGAGCCAGCGGGGGAGGAGCAGCGAGAGGAGGCCCGAGAGCAGGGCCAGCGGGGGAAGATCAGCGAGAGGAGGCCCGAGAGCAGAGCCAGCGGGGGAGGAGCAGCGAGAGGAGGCCCGAGAGCAGAGCCAGCGGGGGAGGAGCAGCGAGAGGAGGCCCGAGAGCAGAGCCAGCGGGGGAGGAGCAGCGAGAGGAGGCCCGAGAGCAGGGCCAGCGGGGGAGGAGCAGCGAGGCTCCGATTCAATAACAAAGAAATCAAAGTGTGACATCACAGGTTAGCAGGTAGGTGATTGGTGGTGAGTATTTCTTTTCTCTTAGGACTGAGGGCTAAGTTACAGTAAAGACATATAGCATATAACTAAATTTATAACTAACTAAACTTATTTTTATAAATGTAATAAATTAAACAAGATTATTACCCAGTTTACCTAGATTAAAAACTATAAATAGACAATTGATTGATATTGACATAATTAATTAAATAAAATACAATAGAGATGGCAGGGCAGGTGATGTGTTGCAGCTGTAGCCTGTGGGAGCTGGTGGATCCCAGTGTGATCCACAGTGACCACATCTACAGTAAGTGTCTGCAGCTCGAGGAACTTCGGCTCAGAGTTGATGTGTTGGAGTCCGAGCTTCGGACACTGCGATACCTCAGGGAGGGGGAGAGTTACCTGGACACTGTGTTCCAGGAGGCAGTCACACCCCTTAGGTTAAATACTTCAGATTTGGTCCGTGGTCAGGGACAGGAGGGTGTGACTACGAGTGAGGCAGGTATGGGGAACCAGGAGGTAGCATTGGAGGAGCCTCAGCCCTTGCTCTTGTCCAACAGGTGTGAGGTACTTGCACCCTGTGTGGACACGAGCAGGGACTGCAGGGAGGATGAGCAAACTGACCAAGGCACCACGGTACAGGGGGCCATTCAAGTGGGGGGTGTAAAAGAAATGTCGTAGTGGTAGGGGACAGTATAGTTAGGGGGATAGACACTGCTCTCTGCAGCCGAGAGCGTGAGTCCCGAAGGCTGTGTTGCCTGCCTAGTGCCAGGGTTAAGGACATCTCCTCGGGGCTGGAGGGGAACTTGGAGTGGGAGGGGAAGGATCCAGTTGTCGTGGTCCACATAGGAACCAACGACATAGGTAGGACAAAGAAAGAGGTTCTGCTGAAGGAGTATGAGCAGCTAGGGTCCAAATTAAAAAGCAGAACCACAAAGGTAATAATCTCTGAATTACTTCCTGAGCCACGAGCAAATTGGTATAGGGTCAATAAGATCAGAGAGTTGAATGCGTGGCTCAAGGATTGGTGTGGGAGAAATGGGTTTCGATTCATGGGGCACTGGCACCAGTACTGGGGAAAGAGGGAGCTGTTCTGTTGGGATGGCCTTTACTTGAACCATGCTGGGACCAGTGTCCTGGTGAATTGAATAACTAGGGCTGTACATAGGGCTTTAAACTAAATAGTGGGGGGGAGGGTTCAAGCGAGGGGAAATTTAGAAAGTCAAAGAGAAAAGGCAGGGCAATAGTGCAGGGTAGCGATATGGGCAATGATAACCAGAGTGTGACAGGAAGAGACAGAGCATGCAAACTTAAGAGTGCACCAGCAAATAAGGTCAGAGTAGAGAAAAATGATAAAAAGACAAAATTAAAAGCTCTTTATCTGAATGCACGCAGCATTCATAACAAGATAGATGAGTTGACGGCACAAATAGAAATAAATGGGTATGATCTGATAGCCATCAGAGATGTGGTTACAATATGACCAAGGCTGGGAACTGAATATTCAGGGGTATTTGACATTTCAGAAGGATAGACAGAAAGGAAAAGGAGGTGGGGTAGCTCTGTTAATAAAGGATGAGATCAGTGCAGTGGTGAGAAATGATATTAGCTCGGAAGTTCCAGATGTGGAATCAATTTGGGTGGAGGTAAGAAATAGTAAGGGAAATAAGGCACTGGTGGGAGTAGTCTATAGACCCCCTAACAGAAGCTACACTATAGGACAGAGTATAAATCAAGTAATAATGGGGGCTTGTAAGAAAGGTACTGCAATAATCGTGGGCGATTTTAATCTTCATATAGATTGGACAAATCAAATTGGCAAAAACAGCCTTGAGGACGAGTTCATAGAGTGTATTCGGGACAGTTTCTTGGAACAATACGTTGTGGAACCGACCAGGGAACAGGCTATTTTAGATCTGGTAATGTGTAATGAAACAGGATTCATTAATGATCTCATAGTAAAGGATCCTTTAGGGAAGAGTGATCATAACATGATAGAATTCCACATTCAGTTTGAAGGTGAGAAACTTGGGTCTGAAGCTAAAGTATTAAACTAAAATAAAGGCAATTACAAAGGTATGAGGAGAGAGTTGGCTAAAGTGGACTGGGAAAATAGATTAGAAGGTAAGACGGTAGAAAAGCAGTGGCAGACATTTAAAGAGATATTTCATGACTCTCAACAAAGATATATTTCAGTGAGAAAGAAAGACTCGATGAGAAGGATGAACCAACCATGGCTAACCAAGGAAGTTAAGGATGGTATCAAATTGAAAGAAAAGGCATACAATGTTGCAAAGATTAGTGGTAGGCCAGAAGATTAGGAAAACTTTAGAAACCAGCAAAGGATGACTAAAAAAATAATAACCATAAGAAATAAGAACATAAGAAATAGGAGCAGGAATAGGCCACTTGGCCCCTCGAGCCTGCTCTGCCTTTCAATAAGATCGTGGCTGATCTTAGGCTCAAAGTCACTTCCCTGCCCGCTCCCCATAACCCTTCACTCCCTTATCTTGTAAAAATCTGTCTATCTCCACCTTAAATGTATTTAATGACCCAGCCTCCACAGCTCTCTGGGGCAGAGAATTCCACAGATTTACGACCCTCTGAGAGAAGAAATTCCTCCTCATCTCAGTTCTAAAAGGGCGATCCTTTATTCTGAAAATATGCCCCCGAGTTCTAGATTTCCCCACGAGAGGAAACATCCTCTCTGCGTCTACCTTGTCGAGCCCCCTCAGTTTCTTATATGTTTCAATAAGATCACCTCTCATTCTTCTAAATTCCAATGAGTATAGGCCCAACCTGCTCAACCTTTCCTCATAAGTCAACCCCTTCATCTCCGGAATCAACTGTGTGAATCGTCTCTGAATTGTCTCCAATGCAAGTATATCCTTCCTTAAATAAGGAGACCAAAATTGTACGCAGTACTCAAGGTGTGGTCTCACCAATACCCTGTACAGTTGTAGCAGGACTTCCCTGCTTTTATACTCCAACCCCCTTGAAATAAAGGCCAACATTCCATTTGCCAGAGGAGATGAGGTCAGTGACAGTCTTGGAAACAACGGCTTGATGTGACTTCCAAAGTAGTGAGAGTGACTTGCAATGTAGTAGAAATCACCTGCAAAGAACTATGAGCAAAAGCCTTTCACTTAGGCAAGGAAGCAGGTGTGAGGTCTCAGTACTCAGCCTGTCATTTGTTCAGCCCCCTCAATTGCCATTGTGCTCTCACCTTGCTTTCACTGGCAAGGTCCAGGAAGCCGGGGAAACCCATGCACGCACAGTTAAAGTTGCAAATCCATGGTAAAAAAGCAATTAATTACCTCTTAACATATTTAAATTGGTAACCCGTCTCTCCCAGGTAATTGCGGAAGTCGCCGGGTTGGAGCTGGCATCCCGACACGCTGTCAATTTCAACGCTTTTAACCACCCACTCGCTCTCAAACCCACTCGCTCTCAAACCCACTCGCTCTCAAACCCACTCGCTCTCAAACCCACTCACTCTGTGCAGTAAAAGTTCCCCCCATGATGTGAAACACAGATGGGATACAGCGATGGGAAAAATGGGTGGGATATAGTGATGGGAAACACAGATGGAATACATGGATGGGTGTAGTGATGGGAAAGATGGGCTTGAAACTGTGATGGGAAGCAGTGATGCGATACGGCAATGGAAAAAATGGACAGGATATAGTGATAGGAAACACGGATGGGATACATGGATTGGAAACAGTGATGAGATTCAGGAATATGATACACAGATGGGATTCAGGAATGTGACACACGGATGGGATTCAGGAATGTGACATAAGGATGGGATACACGGATGGGATACAGGAATGTGACACACGGATGAGATTCAGGAATGTGACACACGGATGGGATTCAGGGACTGGATTCAGGGATGTGATACACGGATGGGAGACAGGAATGTGACACACGGATGGGATACAGGGATGGGATACAGGGATGGGAGACAGGAATGTGACGCACGGATGGGATACAGGGATGGGATACAGGGATGGGAGACAGGAATGTGACACACGGATGGGATACAGAGATGGGATACAGGAATGTGACACACGGATGGGAGACAGGGATGGGAGACAGGAATGTGACGCACGGATGGGATACAGGGATGGGATACAGGAATGTGACGCACGGATGGGATACAGGGATGGGATACAGGGATGTGACACACGGATGGGATACAGGGACTGGATTCAGGGATGTGATACACGATGGGAGACAGGGATGGGATACAGGGATGGGATTCAGGGATGTGATACACGGATGGGAGACAGGGACGGGATACAGTGCTGGGTCGCTGGAGCACACATCACACAGGAGAGGGTCGGCAGGAGCAGCCAGCTCGGATACCGCACACAGGCTCGGGGGCCGGGCTCTATCTCTTACCGTGGGTCGGGAGCTGCTCCTGCAATGGCTCTGAGGCTGGTTGGTTTGTTCCGCACTCGCCGGTGTTTCCGCAGATTCCGGTGTTGCCGCAGATTCCGGTATCCCGCACTCTCCGGTTCCCGCTATTGCCGCAGTCTACGATTTTTTCGCAGTCGAGTGACTGCTGCAGGACACAATACCGCAGCGCAATGCTGATGCGCAGCCTGTCCCCGTCTCAGCGAATCCCCCAGTATAAGAAGGCGGGAAACCCGGAGAATGAAAGAGTGAGTGACTGAGAATGAGAGACTGAGGGACTGAGAGTGAGTGAGAGATTGAGAATGAGAGACTGAGAGTGAGAGACTGAGAGACTGAGAGTGAGAGAGTGAGAGACTGATAATGAGGGTCTGAGAATGAGAGACTGAGAGTGAGAGGCTGAGAGTGAGAGACTGAGGGACTGAGAGTGAGAGACTGAGAATGAGAGAGTGAGAGACTGAGAATGAGAGACTGAGAATGAGGGAGTGAGGGACTGAGAATGAGAGAGTGAGAATGAGGGAGTGAGGGACTGAGAATGAGAGAGTGAGAATGAGGGAGTGAGGGACTGAGAATGAGAGACTGAGAATGAGGGAGTGAGGGACTGAGAATGAGAGAGTGAGAATGAGGGAGTGAGAGACTGAGAATGAGAGAGTGAGAGACTGAGAATGACTGAGTGAGGGACTGAGAGTGAGAGACTGAGAATGAGAGAGTGAGAGACTGAGAATGAGAGAGTGAGAGACTGAGAGTGAGAGAGTGAGAGACTGAGAATGAGAGAGTGAGAGACTGAGAATGAGAGAGTGAGAGACTGAGAATGAGAGACTGAGAATGAGGGAGTGAGGGACTGAGAATGAGAGAGTGAGAATGAGGGAGTGAGGGACTGAGAATGAGAGAGTGAGAATGAGGGAGTGAGGGACTGAGAATGAGAGACTGAGAATGAGGGAGTGAGGGACTGAGAATGAGACAGTGAGAGACTGAGAATGAGACAGTGAGAGACTGAGAATGAGACAGTGAGAGACTGAAATGTGAGAGTGAGGGACTGAGAATGAGACAGTGAGAGACTGAGAATGAGACAGTGAGAGACTGAGAATGAGACAGTGAGAGACTGAAATGTGAGAGTGAGGGACTGAGAATGAGACAGTGAGAGACTGAGAATGACTGAGTGAGGGACTGAGAGTGAGAGACTGAGAGACTGAGAATGAGACAGTGAGAGACTGAGAATGTGAGAGTGAGAGACTGAGAATGAGACAGTGAGAGACTGAGAATGACTGAGTGAGGGACTGAGAGTGAGAGACTGAGAGACTGAGAATGAGACAGTGAGAGACTGAGAATGAGACAGTGAGAGACTGAGAATGAGACAGTGAGAGACTGAAATGTGAGAGTGAGGGACTGAGAATGAGACAGTGAGAGACTGAGAATGACTGAGTGAGGGACTGAGAGTGAGAGACTGAGAGACTGAGAATGAGACAGTGAGAGACTGAGAATGAGACAGTGAGAGACTGAGAATGACTGAGTGAGAGACTGAGAATGAGACAGTGAGAGACTGAAATGTGAGAGTGAGGGACTGAGAATGAGACAGTGAGAGACTGAGAATGAGACAGTGAGAGACTGAGAATGTGAGAGTGAGAGAGTGAGAATGAGAGAGTGAGAGACCGAGAATGAGAGAGTGAGAGACCGAGAATGAGAGAGTGAGAGACCGAGAATGTGAGAGTGAGAGACTGAGAATGTGAGAGTGAGAGACCGAGAATGTGAGAGTGAGAGACTGAGAATGTGAGAGTGAGAGACTGAGAATAAGAGAGTGAGAGACTGAGAATAAGAGAGTGAGAGACTGAGAATGACAGAGTGAGAGATTGAGAATGAGAGTGTGAGACACTGTGAATGAGAGAGTGAGAGACTGAGAATTTTTAGGAATTAGTGTATCCAAAATATATGGAGTTATGCGAATGAAATTTTGACGCGAATAAGACTGTGTTTACATGACTGTATTAGAACTTGAGACAAACATTCTCTTCGGACTGGTGCTGTAATAATTGGATTGATGTTTAACATTTGCTTCTGTTTTGGTTCCCTATGGATGTTATAGATTTCTGTGCTGTGATGGTCACATATGACCTTGTTTCCAGGCCAGCTGTCTGTTGTTTGTGTGCTGGGAAGCTTGTTTTATGTATCTTTAATTTGGCCAACCGAAGCCCAACGCCAATGTTTCTTCCATTACTGCTAATAACCATATTATAATGCTAAGTTAGGATTTTGATTTTGCTTCACAAAACTAGCTTTAAAATGCGTAAGTTAAGCAGTATATGAGAATAGAAGGAGTGCAGAAGAGCATGCCAGGAGCAGCACCAGGTGTACCTAAAAATGAGTTGCCAACCTCGGGAAGCTGCAACACAGGACTACATGCATGCTAAACAGCGGAAGCAGCATGCTATAGACAGAGCTAAGCAATCCCACAATCAATGGATCAGATCAAAGCTCTGCAGTCCTGCCACATCCAGTCGTGAACGGTGGTGGACCATTAAACAACTAACGGGAGGAGGAGGCTCCATGAATATCCCCATCCTCAATGATGGTGGAGCCCAGCACGTGAGGGCAAAAGACAAAGCTGAAGCGTTTGCAACCATCTTCAGCCGAGTGGATGATCCATATCGGCCTCCTCCTGCGGTCCCCACCATCACAGAAGCCAGTCTTCAGCCAATTCGATTCACTCCACGTGATATCAAGAAATGGCTGACCGCACTGGATACAGCAAAGACCTTGTGCCCCGACAACATCCCGGCTGTCTTGCTGATGACTTGTGCTCCAGAACTCGCCGCGCCTCTAGCCAAGCTGTTCCAGTACAGCTACAACACTGGCATCTATCCGACAATGTGGAAAACTGCCCAGGTATGTCCTGTCCACAAAATGCAGGACAAATCCATTTTGGCCAATTATCGCCCCATCAGTGGTGGTTGGAGGTCAATTATCACAGCCCCAGGACATCGCCGCAGGAGTTCCTCAGGGCAGTGTCCTAGGCCCAACCATCTTCAGCTGCTTCATCAATGACCTTCTCTCCAACATAAGGTCAGAAATGGGGATGTTTGCTGATAACTACAGTGTTCAGTGCCATTCGCAACTCCTCAGATAATGAAGCAGTCCATGCCCGCATGCAGCAAGAACTGGATGACATTCAGGCTTGTGCTGATAAGTGGCAGGTAACATTTGCGCCACACAAGTGCCAGGCAGTGACTATCTCCAACAAGCGAGCGTCTAACCACCGCCGCTTGACATTCAACAGCATTACCATCGCCAAATCCCCCACCACCAATATCCTAGGGGTCACCATTGACCAGAAAATTAACTGGACCATCCACATGGAGGATGGCAGAGAGTGGTGTTCCCCAAGGGTCAGTGCTGGGGCCACTGCTTTTTTTGATATATATAAATGACCTGGATATTGGACTACAGAGTAGAATTTCTAAATGTTCCGATGACACCAAATTTGGGGGTGTGGCAGACAGTGATGATGATACCGATCGACTGCAACAGGACATAGAGAGGCTAGCAGAATGGGCAGACAAGTAGCAGATGGAATTTAATACAGAGAAGTGTGAGGTGATGCATTTTGGCAGAAGGAACAGGGAGAGGCAATATACACTTAATGGCATAGTTTTAAAGAGTGTGCAGGGACAGAGGGACCTGGGAGTTAATGTGCATAGGTCCCTGAAGGTGGCAGGACATATTGAGAGAGTTGTTAACAAAGCATATGGGATCTTGGGCTTCATAAATAGAGGTATTGAGTACAAAAGTAGAGAAGTTATGCTGAAGCTTTATAAAGCACTGGTTAGGCCACAACTGGAGTATTGCGTCCAGTTCTGGTCACCACACTTTAGGAAGGATGTGAAGGCCCTTGAGAGGGTGCAGAGGAGATTTACCAGAATGGTTCTGGGGATGGGGGATCTTACCTACAAGGACAGGTTGGAGAAGCTGGATTTGTTTTCATTAGAGTAAAGGAGGTTGAGGAGTGATTTGATAGAGGTGTACAAGATTATGACGGGTTTGGATAGGCGAGACGGGGAAAGGCTGTTCCCACTAGTTGATGGTACAAGGACTAGGGGACACAGATTTAAGGTTTTGGGCAAGAGATACAGGGGGGATGTGAGGAAAAACCTATTTACACAGTGAGTGGTGATGACCTGGAATTTGCTGCCTACGGAAGTGGTGGAAGTGGAGACACTCAATGTTTTCAAGGGGAGACTGGATAGGCACTTGAGGGAAATAAACTTGCAGGGCTATGAGCATGGAGCGGGGGAATGGGACTGACTGGATTGCTTTACAGAGAGCCGGCACGGACTCGATGGGCCGAATGGCCTCCTTCTGTGCCGTTATGACTCTATGACTATGACATAAATACTTTGGCAACAAGAGCAGGTCAGAGGCTGGGTATTTTGCGGCGATTGTCTCACCTCCTGGCTCCCCAAAGCCTTTCCAACATCTACAAGGCACAAGTCAGGAGTGTGATGGAATACTCTCCACTTGCCTGGATGAGTGCAGCTCCAACAACACTCAAGAAGCTCGACACCATCCAAGACAAAGCAGCCCGCTTGATTGGCACCCATCCACCACCGTAAACATTCACTCCCTCCACCACCGGCGCACAGTGGCTGCAGTGTGTACCATCTACAAGAGGCACTGCAGCAACTCGCCAAGGCTTCTTCGGCAGCACCTCCCAAACCCGCGACCTCTTCCACCTAGAAGGACAAGGGCAGTAGGCGCATGGGAACACCACTATGTCCAAGTTCCCCTCCAAGTCACACACCATCCTGACTTGGAAGTATATCGCTGATCCTTCATCGTCGCTGGGTCCTAGATCCTAGGACTCCCTTCCCTAACAGTACTGTAGGAGTATCTTCACCACACAGAATGCAGCGGTTCAAGCGGCGGCTCACCACCACCTTCTCAAGGGTAACTAGGGATGGGCAATAAATGCTGGCCTTGCCAGGAACGCCCACATCCCATGAACAGATATAAAAAAAATAGAAGATATCTTTGGGAATTTAATGATTCATTCCATGGTACAGTAGTCTGATAATGAAATAGTTTTGCATAGCTAAAGCTGCATGAACAGCATGAACATAAATAACTGATAACAAGCAGTTACGAACATCTGATGACTCCAAACTAGGGAGGATAGGGACAAGGGAGATAAGAGAAATTCCGATGGGTAGGCCTTCAAAAGGTATAAACAATCGAGCCTGTGTAATGATTGTGAAGACCCCTACTGGAGGCAGGATCTTCATCTCGAAGTTGAGACAAAGAACTTGACGTGCCATTGGGCACCTTGGTTTAGGAAGAGCCCTTACAGGTTAAATGGTCCTGTCCACATCAGGCCCATCTCTAAAAAAAGGGGATAAGAGCAAGAGCCTAAAAGCCCTTAGCAAAGACGGGGGAGGGGAGAGCCATACAAGAGTGGGGCTGGTCTAACACTCTTCCGGGAGTGGACTCAACCCATTCTTGGAGGTTCTAGACGAGAGGCAGAAAGGCCGTAAGCTGGAGAAATGTTCGTGCACGCCAGCCGTCTGTCCGATCGGGACCGGTACCAGCTGCTTGTCACAGTCGTATGCTTTTGCTGTGTAATATTCCCACCATATTGACAGAGACGGAGAATGAGAGAGTGAATGGCCCTGTGAATGAGAGGGAAAGTGATATTGAGAATGAGAGAGTAACAGTCATTGGGAATGAGAGAGTGACAGACTGACTGAGAAAGTGACAGACACTGAGAATATGAAGGCGACAGATACAGAGAATGAGACTTTGAGAGTGGGACAGACACTGACAATGAGAGAGTGACAGATTCAGAGATGTGACGTCGAGTGAGAGCGCAGTCACTGTGACGTCGAGTGTGAGCAGTCACTGTGACGTCGAGTGTGAGCGCAGTCACTGTGACGTCGAGTGTGAGCAGTCACTGTGACATCGAGTGTGAGCAGTCACTATGATGTCGAGTGTGAGCGCAGTCACTGTGATGTCGAGTGTGAGCAGTCACTGTGACGTCGAGTGTGAGCAGTCACTGTGACGTCGAGCGTGAGCAGTCACTGTGACGTCGAGTGTGAGCACAGTCACTGTGACGTCGAGCGTGAGCAGTCACTGTGACGTCGAGCGTGAGCGCAGTCACTGTGATGTCGAGTGTGAGCAGTCACTGTGACGTCGAGTGTGAGCGCGGTCACTGTGACGTCGAGTGTGAGCGCGGTCACTGTGACGTCGAGTGTGAGCGCAGTCACTGACGTTGAGTGTGAGCGCAGTCACTGTGACGTCGAGTGCGAGCGCGGTCACTGTGACGTCGAGTGTGAGAGCGGTCACTGTGATGTCGAGTGTGAGAGCAGTCACTGTGACGTCGAGTGTGAGCGCGGTCACTGTGACGTCGAGTGTGAGCGCGGTCACTATGATGTCAAGTGTGAGCAGTCACTGTGACGTCGAGTGTGAGCGCAGTCACTGTGACGTCGAGTGTGAGCGCGGTCACTGTGACGTCGAGTGTGTGCGCAGGCACTGTGATGTCGAGTGTGAGCAGTCACTGTGACGTCGAGCGTGAGCGCAGTCACTGTGACGTCGAGCGGGAGCGTGGTCACTGTGACGTCGAGTGTGAGCACGGTCACTGTGACATCGAGTGTGAGCGCGGTCACTGACGTCAAGTGTGAGCGCAGTCACTGTGATGTCGAGTGTGAGCGCAGTCACTGTGATGTCGAGTGTGAGCGCAATCACTGTGATGTCGAGTGTGAGCGTGGTCACTGTGACGTCGAGTGTGAGCACGGTCACTGTGACATCGAGTGTGAGCGCAGTCACTGTGATGTCGAGTGTGAGCAGTCACTGTGACGTCGAGTGTGAGCGCAGTCACTGTGATGTCGAGTGTGAGCGCAGTCACTGACGTCGAGTGAGCACAGTCAGTGATGTCGAGTGTGAGCGCAGTCACTGTGACGTCGAGTGTGAGCGCAGTCACTGTGACGTCGAGTGTGAGCGCAGTCACTGTGATGTCGAGTGTGAGCAGTCACTATGACGTCGAGTGTGAGCAGTCACTGTGACGTCGAGTGTGAGCAGTCACTGTGACGTCGAGTGTGAGCGCAGTCACTGTGACGTCGAGTGTGAGCAGTCACTGTGACGTCGCATGTGAGCAGTCACTGTGACGTCGAGTGTGAGCAGTCACTGTGACGTCGAGTGTGAGCGCAGTCACTGTGACGTCGAGTGTGAGCGCAGTCACTGTGACGTCGAGTGTGAGCGCAGTCACTGTGACGTCGAGTGTGAGCAGTCACTGTGACGTCGCGTGTGAGCGTGGTCACTGTGACATCGAGTGTGAGGGCAATCACTGTGACGTCGAGTGTGAGCGCAGTCACTGTGACGTCGAGTGTGAGCGCAGTCACTGTGACGTCGCATGTGAGCAGTCACTGTGACGTCGAGTGTGAGCAGTCACTGTGACGTCGAGTGTGAGCAGTCACTGTGACGTCGAGTGCGAGCGCGGTCACTGTGACGTCGAGTGTGAGAGCAGTCACTGTGACGTCGAGTGTGAGCGCGGTCACTGTGACGTCGAGTGTGAGCGCGGTCACTGTGACGTCGAGTGTGAGCGCGGTCACTGTGATGTCAAGTGTGAGCAGTCACTGTGACGTCGAGTGTGAGCGCAGTCACTGTGACGTCGAGTGTGAGCGCGGTCACTGTGACGTCGAGTGAGCACAGTCACTGTGACGTCGAGCGTGAGCAGTCACTGTGACGTCGAGCGTGAGCGCAGTCACTGTGATGTCGAGTGTGAGCAGTCACTGTGACGTCGAGTGTGAGCGCGGTCACTGTGACGTCGAGTGCGAGCGCGGTCACTGTGACGTCGAGTGTGAGAGCGGTCACTGTGACGTCGAGTGTGAGAGCAGTCACTGTGACGTCGAGTGTGAGCGCGGTCACTGTGACGTCGAGTGTGAGCGCGGTCACTATGATGTCAAGTGTGAGCAGTCATTGTGACGTCGAGTGTGAGCGCAGTCACTGTGACGTCGAGTGTGAGCGCGGTCACTGTGACGTCGAGTGTGAGTGCAGTCACTGTGATGTCGAGTGTGAGCAGTCACTGTGACGTCGAGCGTGAGCGCAGTCACTGTGACGTCGAGCGGGAGTGTGGTCACTGTGACGTCGAGTGTGAGCACGGTCACTGTGACATCGAGTGTGAGCGCGGTCACTGACGTCAAGTGTGAGCGCAGTCACTGTGATGTCGAGTGTGAGCGCAGTCACTGTGATGTCGAGTGTGAGCGCGGTCACTGTGATGTCGAGTGTGAGCGTGGTCACTGTGACATCGAGTGTGAGCGCAGTCACTGTGATGTCGAGTGTGAGCAGTCACTGTGACGTCGAGTGTGAGCAGTCACTGTGACGTCGCATGTGAGCAGTCACTGTGACGTCGCATGTGAGCAGTCACTGTAACGTCGAGTGAGCGCAGTCAGTGATGTCGAGTGTGAGCGCAGTCACTGTGACGTCGAGTGTGAGCGCAGTCACTGTGACGTCGAGTGTGAGCGCAGTCACTGTGACGTCGAATGTGAGCGCAGTCACTGTGATGTCGAGTGTGAGCAGTCACTGTGACGTCGAGTGTGAGCAGTCACTGTGACGTCGAGTGTGAGCAGTCACTGTGACGTCGAGTGTGAGCGCAGTCACTGTGACGTCGAGTGTGAGCAGTCACTGTGACGTCGAGTGTGAGCAGTCACTGACGTCGAGTGTGAGCGCAGTCACTGTGACGTCGAGTGTGAGCGCAGTCACTGTGACGTCGAGTGTGAGCGCAGTCACTGAGACGTCGAGTGTGAGCAGTCACTGTGACGTCGCGTGTGAGCAGTCACTGTGACATCGAGTGTGAGGGCAATCACTGTGACGTCGAGTGTGAGCGCAGTCACTGTGACGTCGAGTGTGAGCGCAGTCACTGTGACGTCGAGCGTGAGCAGTCACTGTGACGTCGAGCGTGAGCGCAGTCACTGTGATGTCGAGTGTGAGCAGTCACTGTGACGTCGAGTGTGAGCGCGGTCACTGTGACGTCGAGTGTGAGCGCAGTCACTGTGACGTCGAGTGCGAGCGCGGTCACTGTGACGTCGAGTGTGAGAGCGGTCACTGTGACGTCGAGTGTGAGAGCAGTCACTGTGACGTCGAGTGTGAGCGCGGTCACTGTGACGTCGAGTGTGAGCGCGGTCACTATGATGTCAAGTGTGAGCAGTCATTGTGACGTCGAGTGTGAGCGCAGTCACTGTGACGTCGAGTGTGAGCGCGGTCACTGTGACGTCGAGTGTGAGTGCAGTCACTGTGATGTCGAGTGTGAGCAGTCACTGTGACGTCGAGCGTGAGCGCAGTCACTGTGACGTCGAGCGGGAGCGTGGTCACTGTGACGTCGAGTGTGAGCACGGTCACTGTGACATCGAGTGTGAGCGCGGTCACTGACGTCCAGTGTGAGCGCAGTCACTGTGATGTCGAGTGTGAGCGTGGTCACTGTGACATCGAGTGTGAGCGCGGTCACTGTGATGTCGAGTGTGAGCAGTCACTGTGACGTCGAGTGTGAGCGCAGTCACTGTGATGTCGAGTGTGAGCAGTCACTGTGACGTCGCATGTGAGCAGTCACTGTGACGTCGCATGTGAGCAGTCACTGTGATGTCGAGTGTGAGCAGTCACTGTGACGTCGAGTGTGAGCAGTCACTGTGACGTCGAGTGTGAGCGCAGTCACTGTGACGTCGAGTGTGAGCAGTCACTGTGACGTCGCGTGTGAGCAGTCACTGTGACGTCGAGTGTGAGCAGTCACTGTGACGTCGAGTGTGAGCGCAGTCACTGTAACGTCGAGTGAGCGCAGTCAGTGATGTCGAGTGTGAGCGCAGTCACTGTGACGTCGAGTGTGAGCGCAGTCACTGTGACGTCGAGTGTGAGCGCAGTCACTGTGACGTCGAATGTGAGCGCAGTCACTGTGATGTCGAGTGTGAGCAGTCACTATGACGTCGAGTGTGAGCAGTCACTGTGACGTCGAGTGTGAGCAGTCACTGTGACGTCGAGTGTGAGCGCAGTCACTGTGACGTCGAGTGTGAGCAGTCACTGTGACGTCGCGTGTGAGCAGTCACTGTGACGTCGAGTGTGAGCAGTCACTGTGACGTCGAGTGTGAGCGCAGTCACTGTGACGTCGAGTGTGAGCGCAGTCACTGTGACGTCGAGTGTGAGCGCAGTCACTGAGACGTCGAGTGTGAGCAGTCACTGTGACGTCGCGTGTGAGCAGTCACTGTGACATCGAGTGTGAGGGCAATCACTGTGACGTCGAGTGTGAGCGCGGTCACTGTGACGTCGAGTGTGAGCACAGTCACTGTGACGTCGAGCGTGAGCAGTCACTGTGACGTCGAGCGTGAGCGCAGTCACTGTGATGTCGAGTGTGAGCAGTCACTGTGACGTCGAGTGTGAGCGCGGTCACTGTGACGTCGAGTGTGAGCGCAGTCACTGTGACGTCGAGTGCGAGCGCGGTCACTGTGACGTCGAGTGTGAGCAGTCACTGTGACGTCGAGTGTGAGCGCGGTCACTGTGACGTCGAGTGTGAGCGCGGTCACTATGATGTCAAGTGTGAGCAGTCATTGTGACGTCGAGTGTGAGCGCAGTCACTGTGACGTCGAGTGTGAGCGCGGTCACTGTGACGTCGAGTGTGAGTGCAGTCACTGTGATGTCGAGTGTGAGCAGTCACTGTGACGTCGAGCGTGAGCGCAGTCACTGTGACGTCGAGCGTGAGCGCGGTCACTGTGACGTCGAGTGTGAGCACGGTCACTGTGACATCGAGTGTGAGCGCGGTCACTGACGTCCAGTGTGAGCGCAGTCACTGTGATGTCGAGTGTGAGCGCAGTCACTGTGATGTCGAGTGTGAGCGTGGTCACTGTGACGTCGAGTGTGAGCACGGTCACTGTGACATCGAGTGTGAGCGCGGTCACTGTGATGTCGAGTGTGAGCAGTCACTGTGACGTCGAGTGTGAGCGCAGTCACTGTGATGTCGAGTGTGAGCAGTCACTGTGACGTCGAGTGTGAGCAGTCACTGTGACGTCGAGTGTGAGCGCAGTCACTGTGATGTCGAATGTGAGCAGTCACTGTGACGTCGCATGTGAGCAGTCACTGTGATGTCGAGTGTGAGCAGTCACTGTGACGTCGTGTGTGAGCAGTCACTGTAACGTCGAGTGAGCGCAGTCAGTGATGTCGAGTGTGAGCGCAGTCACTGTGACGTCGAGTGTGAGCGCAGTCACTGTGACGTCGAGTGCGAGCGCGGTCACTGTGACGTCGAGTGTGAGCAGTCACTGTGACGTCGAGTGTGAGCGCGGTCACTGTGACGTCGAGTGTGAGCGCGGTCACTATGATGTCAAGTGTGAGCAGTCATTGTGACGTCGAGTGTGAGCGCAGTCACTGTGACGTCGAGTGTGAGCGCGGTCACTGTGACGTCGAGTGTGAGTGCAGTCACTGTGATGTCGAGTGTGAGCAGTCACTGTGACGTCGAGCGTGAGCGCAGTCACTGTGACGTCGAGCGTGAGCGCGGTCACTGTGACGTCGAGTGTGAGCACGGTCACTGTGACATCGAGTGTGAGCGCGGTCACTGACGTCCAGTGTGAGCGCAGTCACTGTGATGTCGAGTGTGAGCGCAGTCACTGTGATGTCGAGTGTGAGCGTGGTCACTGTGACGTCGAGTGTGAGCACGGTCACTGTGACATCGAGTGTGAGCGCGGTCACTGTGATGTCGAGTGTGAGCAGTCACTGTGACGTCGAGTGTGAGCGCAGTCACTGTGATGTCGAGTGTGAGCAGTCACTGTGACGTCGAGTGTGAGCAGTCACTGTGACGTCGAGTGTGAGCGCAGTCACTGTGATGTCGAATGTGAGCAGTCACTGTGACGTCGCATGTGAGCAGTCACTGTGATGTCGAGTGTGAGCAGTCACTGTGACGTCGTGTGTGAGCAGTCACTGTAACGTCGAGTGAGCGCAGTCAGTGATGTCGAGTGTGAGCGCAGTCACTGTGACGTCGAGTGTGAGCGCAGTCACTGTGACGTCGAGTGTGAGCGCAGTCACTGTGACGTCGAATGTGAGCGCAGTCACTGTGATGTCGAGTGTGAGCAGTCACTATGACGTCGAGTGTGAGCAGTCACTGTGACGTCGAGTGTGAGCAGTCACTGTGACGTCGAGTGTGAGCGCAGTCACTGTGACGTCGAGTGTGAGCAGTCACTGTGACGTCGCGTGTGAGCAGTCACTGTGACGTCGAGTGTGAGCAGTCACTGTGACGTCGAGTGTGAGCGCAGTCACTGTGACGTCGAGTGTGAGCGCAGTCACTGTGACGTCGAGTGTGAGCGCAGTCACTGTGACGTCGCGTGCGAGCGCGGTCACTGTGACGTCGAGTGTGAGAGCAGTCACTGTGACGTCGAGTGTGAGCGCGGTCACTGTGACGTCGAGTGTGAGCGCGGTCACTGTGATGTCAAGTGTGAGCAGTCACTGTGACGTCGAGTGTGAGCGCAGTCACTGTGACGTCGAGTGTGAGCACGGTCACTGTGACGTCGAGTGTGAGCGCAGTCACTGTGACGTCGAGCGTGAGCGTGGTCACTGTGACGTCGAGTGTGAGCGCGGTCACTGTGACATCGAGTGTGAGCGCGGTCACTGTGACATCGAGTGTGAGCGTGGTCACTGTGATGTCGAGTGTGAGCGCAGTCACTGTGATGTCGAGTGTGAGCGCAGTCACTGTGATGTCGAGTGTGAGCGCGGTCACTGTGACGTCGAGTGTGAGCGCGGTCACTGTGACGTCGAGTGTGAGCGCAGTCACTGTGACGTCGAGTGTGAGCGCAGTCACTGTGATGTCGAGTGTGAGCGCAGTCACTGTGACGTCGAGTGCGAGCGCGGTCACTGTGACGTCGAGTGTGAGAGCAGTCACTGTGACGTCGAGTGTGAGCGCGGTCACTGTGACGTCGAGTGTGAGCGCGGTCACTGTGTTGTCAAGTGTGAGCAGTCACTGTGACGTCGAGTGTGAGCGCAGTCAGTATGACGTCGAGCGGGAGCGTGGTCACTGTGACGTCGAGTGTGAGCACGGTCACTGTGACATCGAGTGTGAGCGCGGTCACTGACGTCAAGTGTGAGCGCAGTCACTGTGATGTCGAGTGTGAGCGCAGTCACTGTGATGTCGAGTGTGAGCGCAGTCAATGTGATGTCGAGTGTGAGCGCAGTCACTGTGATGTCGAGTGTGAGCAGTCACTGTGACGTCGAGTGAGCGCAGTCAGTGATGTCGAGTGTGAGCGCAGTCATTGTGACGTCGAATGTGAGCGCAGTCACTGTGATGTCGAGTGTGAGCAGTCACTATGACGTCGAGTGTGAGCAGTCACTGTGACGTCGAGTGTGAGCAGTCACTGTGACGTCGAGTGTGAGCGCGGTCACTGTGACGTCGAGTGTGAGCGCAGTCACTGTGACGTCGAGTGCGAGCGCGGTCACTGTGACGTCGAGTGTGAGCAGTCACTGTGACATCGAGTGTGAGCGCAGTCACTGTGACGTCGAGTGTGAGCGCAGTCACTGTGATGTCGAGTGTGAGCAGTCACTGTGACGTCGAGTGTGAGCAGTCACTGTGATGGCGAGTGTGAGCAGTCACTGTGACGTCGAGTGTGAGCGCGGTCACTGTGACGTCGAGTGTGAGCACAGTCACTGTGATGTCGAGTGTGAGCAGTCACTGTGATGTCGAGTGTGAGCAGTCACTGTGATGTCGAGTGTGAGCGCAGTCACTGTGATGTCGAGTGTGAGCAGTCACTGTGATGTCGAGTGTGAGCAGTCACTGTGATGTCGAGTGTGAGCAGTCACTGTGTGTCGAGTGTGAGCAGTCACTGTGATGTCGAGTGTGTGTGTTGGTCAGTTTATTCGCAGATCCAGTTGATTAGAGACTGACGTAAATTGTGCGTAAATTCGGAGTGATTTGCTGGACATTAGATTTCAGCCTTTAAATGTAAGCTCTCGCTGAAGATTACCACAGCAGCATGGCTATCGACTGGGGTGAATGTGGTTGGAATGGTGGACAGATGCTGCCTCCGTCAATCGCCCTGTGGGCAGTGAGGGGTGGCGAGCTGTGGAGAGGTGTGGGGAGGGGACCGGTGGGAATGGGAGGGTAGGGGAGGGGAGTGGTGATGTGTTGTGGAGAAGAGCTGAGAGGGGGGGGGGGGGGCAGGAAGGGGATGGGAGGGGAGGGGTGCGGTGGTGAGCTGTGGACAGGAGCGGAGCGGGGGAACGGGCAGGGAAGGGGAATGGAGAGGTGGCGCACTGAGTGATCTCTGGGCACTCTAACATGTCATCAGTGTGCATGGAGTGTCCAGTGCCCGGGATCCTAGCCCTTGTGTTTCAGACAAGCAGAATACTGCCGATTGATGAATGTTGAACAGCGACACAGCCATTACAGACTGGAACCAAAGTCTGGTGGTATTACAATGACTGCACAGACCCAAGTGATACCAGAGCTCAAAATTAAAGGATTGGAAATATTTATTCCATTTAACAAAATAAGATTAAATGAAAAATATAATCTGAATTGATGTTTGGACAGCTTTCAAATTGGAAATGTGAAGTGTCAGAGGTTGAAGGTGAGCAGGTTCCAGAGCCCTCACTGCAGCATCGAGCGCAGCTGTTTGGAAGTGGTGTCATCGTTCAAATGTCGTGTGGTGTACCTGAAGAATACAAGAAATGACGGTGAGTAAAACCAGTCAGAGCATCGAGTATTTTCACCACCATACAGAGCGAGGGAGGTTGTCAGTCCCCAGCTACAATCAGAAGACTACAATCACACGGTGTCGATAAACATCAGTCACACAGTGTCGATTAACATCAGTCACACAGTGTCGACTAACATCAGTCACAGTGTCGATTAACATCAGTCACAGTGTCGATTAACATCAGTCACACAGTGTCGATTAACATCAGTCACACAGTGTCGATTAACATCAGTCACACAGTGTCGATTAACATCAGTCACACAGTGTCGATTAACATCAGTCACACAGTGTCGATTAACATCAGTCACACAGTGTCGATTAACATCAGTCACACAGTGTCGACTAACATCAGTCACACAGTGTCGATTAACATCAGTCACACAGTGTCGATTAACATCAGTCACACAGTGTCGATTAACATCAGTCACACAGTGTCGATTAACATCAGTCACACAGTGTCGACTAACATCAGTCACACAGTGTCGATTAACATCAGTCACACAGTGTCGACTAACATCAGTCACACAGTGTCGATTAACATCAGTCACACAGTGTCGATTAACATCAGTCACACAGTGTCGATTAACATCAGACACACAGTGTCGATTAACATCAGTCACAGTGTCGATTAACATCAGACACACAGTGTCGATTAACATCAGTCACACAGTGTCGATTAACATCAGTCACACAGTGTCGACTAACATCAGTCACACAGTGTCGACTAACATCAGTCACAGTGTCGATTAATATCAGTCACACGGTGTCGATTAACATCAGTCACACAGTGTCGATTAACATCAGTCACACAGTGTCGATTAACATCAGTCACAGTGTCGATTAACATCAGTCACACAGTGTCGATTAACATCAGTCACACAGTGTCGATTAACATCAGACACAGTGTCGATTAACATCAGTCACACAGTGTCGATTAACATCAGTCACACAGTGTCGATTAACATCAGTCACACAGTGTCGATTAACATCAGTCACACAGTGTCGATTAACATCAGTCACACAGTGTCGATTAACATCAGTCACACAGTGTCGACTAACATCAGTCACACAGTGTCGATTAACATCAGTCACACAGTGTCGATTAACATCAGTCACAGTGTCGATTAACATCAGTCACACAGTATCGATTAACATCAGTCACACAGTGTCGATTAACATCAGTCACAGTGTCAATTAACATCAGTCACACGGTGTCGATTAACATCAGTCACACGGTGTCGATTAACATCAGTCACACGGTGTCGATTAACATCAGTCACAGAGTCGAGTAATATCAGTCACACAGTGTCGATTAACATCAGTCACAGTGTCAATTAACATCAGTCACACGGTGTCGATTAACATCAGTCACACGGTGTCGATTAACATCAGTCACACAGTGTCGATTAACATCAGTCACACAGTGTTGATTAACATCAGTCACACAGTGTCTACTAACATCAGTCACACAGTGTCGATTAACATCAGTCACAGTGTCGATAAACATCAGTCACAGTGTCCATGAACATTAGTCACAGTTTATAAGTGATCAGTGTCAGTTGCAGCACATGAGTTGGCCACATTAAGCCCTGGTGTCAGTGATTCCAGGTCAGTCTCATGGCTCCATTCACACCATGTTAATCAGCTGTGTTAACCGCACTGGTCATCCCGTATTGGTATCTTGACATGGGAATGTCAGCCAATAATCAATCTCTGTCTGAGAATCTCCTACCTCAGCGCATTGAGAAGTCCTTCCGCACTGGCTGGAGGCTGCTCTTTCAGAATCTTAATACAGCCCTTCATCTAAAAAAAAAAGTAGAGGATAAAGGGGTGTAGTCCATGTAGAGAGTGTGCTGTTTTGTGCCCTCTTACTGTGCAATGTTGTGTTACACTGTGAACACCAATGGACAAATCTTGGGCTTGAGTTGTGAAGAGGGAATGAGCTGCTGTTTAAATTGATCAACGATGGTGTCACCATTGTGCAGTCAGTACGATGTTGGCAATACACCCAGACATGTGTGAGTGAGATAAGCTGCTCCCCATGCTGATCGTGAGATGTGCTGATAGTGAGATGGTCCTGATACCCGCTGTCTGCTCAGTGAGGGCTGAAACACACACATGTCTAATGGCCAGCTAGTGATTATCAATGGTGGTGGACGGGGGGCAGACAAGCGGGGTCTGTTTGGGGTCGAGGTAGCTAAAATGAGAGAGGTCCAGTAATGGCAGGCCAGGTACTCGAGTCCCTGAACTGCAGTAATCCAGGGCACTGAGCGATGACGGAGCAGTTAGCCAAGCTCATTAATAGGATCGGGAGTGTAGCCCTAGCTGGATAAGCAGAGGGGAGCTCACTCGTGCCTTGTACTGATAAGCTACAGAATATCAACAGGTTAAACCCAAGCAGTATCGCTGTGCACAGTGTTTCTGGGCTTGAGGAGCGGCTGAGCTACACAGTGCTGCAACGTGCTGTACGGTTTTGTAACATGCCTTAACAAGCTTTAACAAGCAGTTGTGCTGTAATAAGTTGTACAATTTAAGATTCAAGATTTGAGATTGAATGGGAAGCTAGATAAGCACATGAGGGAGAAAGGAATGGAAGGATATGTAGATAGGCTTAGATGCCGAGGTGTGGGAGGAGGCTCGTGTGGAGCATAAACACCAGCAGAGTAGTTGGTCCGAATGGCCTGTTTCTGTGCTGTAGACTCAATGTAACTCAATTTAATGAGCTATAATCAGTTGTAACGAGCTGTAACAAGCTTTACCATGCTGTAACGATCAGGAATGAGCTGTACAGAGCTGTAATAAGTTGTAATGGGCTGTAATGAGCAGGAAGGAGCTGTGCAGTGCTGTAATATAACACATTTTGCTATCTTGTGTGGCTGAGACTATTAAGTGCCGAAGATGAGATACTTACATCTATCTTTGAAGACTTTGCAAAAGCCCCCACTGGATGGACATGGTCATAGAGAATAATAACCCCAACCATGACTCTGGTACAGAACAGGAAAGTCTCTGTGTTGTTGAACCGCCTCCTGTATTCCCTGCAATAAAAGTGAAGAGTGTGAGGAACAGCCGTGACGCGTCTGGTGCGGCCGGAGTAGGCAGTGGCCGCAAACCCCGCTCCCGTCTTCATCCCATCTTCATCCCGCCTCCTCCAAGTGATCTTCCCCTGATTGGGCTTGTTAAGCCCGCCCAGCGAGGATCCCGGCCAATTAAAAGGAAGCAGGTCTGATGACGTCATTTGATGACGCGTCATCAGCCAGTTTCCTTAAAGGGACCATGCGCAAATTGATTTTGACAGTTGTGCTGTCAGTGTTCTACCGCACTGAGGTGCTGCAAGCACTGCACAGAGGTGCACGGCTGCACCCAGGCTCTCCCATGACTCCCTTCATATGCTTATGGAGGGAGTCACAGCACGCAGGGAGGTTCTCTTCCCTTCCCATGGGCGGAAGAGACCTCCCCAGGAGACCAACACAGCCTGGTTGCACATTGCACAGGAGGACACAAGCAGGGATGTCGTCAGGAGGACCAGGCTGCAGTGGCACAAACCTTTCAATGATCTCAGTAGATCACGAAATGTTACTGCAAAGCCACACTCAACCTCATCCTGCTGTGCCACTCATCACATCCCCATCACTCTGCCTTCCCTACCCTACTCCTGCACATCCTTACTCACACCAACTTACTTTGCACCTCCACCCATCCCTCTCTATCTACCCCAGTTCACTAGCCACCCCTCGTCCTAGTCCAATCATACCAACTAACAACACACAAGGGTAGGCACTTGGGTGGTTTAGCCAATGTTCATGTGAAGCTTCTGGTAATGTGCCGTCAAACATTGAAATTTTTATTTTGAACACTTTGCATTGTTGGACAGATTTATGTGCACCTTTGGAAGTGAGTAGCAGTGAATGGTGAGACATAACGTCACCCCGCCCCCCCTCCCCACCCCAGTTCCCAAATGCAGATGAGTGTGAAAGGGATGGCTTGGCCATTGTAGGGATGCTTTATGGTGCTGGTGTGGGGTGGTGCCAAACTGGAGCATCATGTGGCAGCCAAGGTGTACAGCGTCAAGTGAAGTAAATCTGGCCATGGTGAGGCCATCCCTGGCCTCCCGGGCAGCAATGTGCTCGGGTGCTGATGCCGTGTGTCCTGTGCAGCATCAGGTGGTTGTGGAGAAGGTTGATATGGATGTTGGTGCTGTTGGTGTTGGGGCTGATCGTGTTGGGATTCTGAGGACCAAGGTGAGATTTTTTCAAGGGCACCAATGCTGATGGAATAGATGGCAGGTGAGGTTGAGATGACAGAAGCGATCTGTCAGTGTTGAGATGGGTTGTTCCAAGGAGGTGACAGTGGATAGAGAGATTACTCCAAACACTTCAAAAGTGCATAAATCTCAAAAGTGGGTTCCAAATCATTAATACTCCAACTTCTGAGATTGGAAAGTGACCAGCTGTAAAATGGCAGGTTTTAAACCACTTTTGCAGCTGTCACCTATTGAAAGAAATGGAGAGATGTTCAGAACCCGACACACTGACCTGACCTGATCCCCGAGTGACGGGAACCTCGTGGAAAACTTGGGAAAATGCTTTGTACCTGGGAAAATGCTGATTAAATTGCTTCAAACACCCTCTTAACCAGCACAATTGACTGACCCGCCGCTGAGTGCCGAGGCAGAGCTGGCACCAGGGAAACTCACAATGAGGCGGGTTTAGAGCGGGATACCGCCCCGCTGTCAATCTTATTGATTTTGACAGCGGACCCGCCTCCGAACCCGCTCTCTGAATGCTGGCGAAAATTCAGCCCACAGTGTGAGGAACAGACAGACAGTCACAGTGTGAGGAACAGACTGACAGACACAGTGTGAGGAACAGACTGACAGACACAGTGTGAGGAACAGACTGACAGACACAGTGTGAGGAACAGACTGACAGACACAGTGTGAGGAACAGACTGACAGACACAGTGTGAGGAACAGACTGACAGACACAGTGTGAGGAACAGACTGACAGACACAGTGTGAGGAACAGACTGACAGTGTGTTTTTGAGGCACTCTACTCCCCAGGCCATCAGTCATCGTTACAAAGTGAATGAAACTTAATAAACAATTCAATTCGCTGAACTGAGCAGCGCTTTTGAAAAAGTGCGTAGAGAGGATTCAGTAATTAACAAGTTCGTAGTTTGGTGAGTTGTGATTGGCTTATTGAATGGCTCGAAATAACAGTGCAATGAATACGTTGTAAACGTCGCCTTTTTAGATATCTGTTATGGTGATGGCAATGGTTGTGGTTCACTGCCCGGTACAGTTAGTTCATCCTATGTGTGGCTGGTGTCGGTGGGTATGGACGGTGAAAGGCTGGCCCTGCCATGACCCCCACATCCTGAGATCAAACCTGGGCTCTGGAGAGATTCAATGTTCAGAACAGGATCAGTGGTTGAACAGAGTCTCGCTGACCTGTTGCTGAGATGTGGAGAGTGTGCCTGCCTGGCTGGTATAACTCCTGTTCAGTGTGAACTGTTTGTGAGGCCAGGTTAGTACTCACGGGCTTTCCAGCATCACCTGACACACGCTGGCCATGGTGCTCAGGCAGTCGGTCGTCTCCTCCAGCGGCAGTGACTTATTCTGAAATACAGAGAAAGAGAGACCTGAGCCACAGCCGACACACCCGGAGACACCCAGACACACCCAGAGACACCCGGAGACACCCGGAGACACCCGGAGACACCCAGACACACCCGGAGACACCCAGACACACCCGACACACCCGGAGACACCCGGACACACCCGGAGACACCCAGACACACCCGACACACCCGGAGACACCCAGACACACCCGACACACCCGGAGACACCCGGACACACCCGGAGACACCCAGACACACCAGACACACCCGGAGACACCCGGACACACCCGGAGACACCCAGACACACCCAGACACACCCGGAGACACCCAGACACACCCGGAGACACCCGGACACACCCGGAGACACCCGGAGACACCCAGACACACCCGACACACCCGGAGACACCCGGAGACACCCGGAGACACCCAGACACACCCGGAGACACCCGGAGACACCCAGACATACCCGGAGACACCCGGAGACACCCAGACATAACCGGAGACACCCAGACACACCCGACACACCCGGAGACACACGGAGACACCCGACACACCCAGACACACCCGACACACCCGGACACACCCGGAGACACCTGGACACACCCGGAGACACCCAGACACACCCGGAGACACCCGGAGACACCCGACACACCCAGACACACCCGGACACACCCGGAGACACCCGACAAACCCGGAGACACCCGACACACCCGGAGACACCCGGAGACACCCGACATACCCAGACACACCCGACACACCCGGAGACACCCGACACACCCGGAGACACCCGGAGACACCCGACACACCCGGAGACACCTGACACACCCGACACACCCGGAGACACCCGGAGACACCCAGATACACCCGACACACCCGGAGACACCCGACACACCCGGAGACAACCAGATACACCCGACACACCCGGAGACACACCCAGACACACCCGACACACCCGGAAACACCCAGCCAAACCCGATAAACCCAGACACACCCGACACACCCGGAGACACCCGGAGACACCCGACACACCGGGAGACAACCGGAGACACCCGACACACCCGATAAACACGGACACACCCGACACACCCGATAAACCCAGACACACCCGATAAACCCGGACACACCCGACACACCCGGAAACACCCGGAGACACCCGACACACCCGGAGACACCCGACACACCCGGAGACACCCGACACACCCAGACACACCGGGAGACACCCGGAGACACCCAGACACACCCGGAGACACCCAGACACACCCGGACACACCCGACACACCCGGAAACACCCGGAGACACCCGAACACATCCGGAGACACCCGAACACACCCGACACACCCGGAGACACCCGACACACCCAGACACACCGGGAGACACCCGGAGACACCCAGACACACCCGGAGACACCCAGACACACCCGACACACCCGGAGACACCCAGCCAAACCCGATAAACCCAGACACACCCAACACACCCGGAGACACCCGACACACCCGGAGACACCCGACACACCCAGACACACCGGGAGACAACCGGAGACACCCGACACACCCGATAAATCCGGAAACACCCGACACACCCGACACACCCGGAGACACCCGACACACCCGATAAACCCGGACACACCCGACACACCCGATAAACCCGGACACACCCGACGACACCGGGACACACCCGGACACACCCGATAAACCCGGACACACCCGACACACCCGACACACCCGGAGACACCCGACACACCCGGAGACACCCGACACACCCGACACACCCGACACACCCGGACACACCCGACACACCCGGAGACACCCGACAAACCCGGAGACACCCGGAGACACCCGACACACCCGACACACCCGGAGACACCCGACACACCCGGAGACACCCGACACACCCGGACACACCCGACACACCCGACACACCCGGAGACACCCGACATACCCAGACACACCCGACACACCCGGAGACACCCGACACACCCGGACACACCCGACACACCCGGAGACACCCGACAAACCCGGACACACCCGACACACCCGGAGACACCCGACACACCCGGACACACCCGACACACCCGGAGACACCCGACAAACCCGGAGACACCCGACACACCCGGAGACACCCGACATACCCAGACACACCCGACACACCCGGAGACACCCGACACACCCGGAGACACCCGACACACCCGGAGACACCTGACACACCCGACACACCCGACACACCCGATAAACCCGGACACACCCGACACACCCGATAAACCCGGACACACCCGGAGACACCGGGACACACCCAGACACACTGGGACACACCGGGACACGCCAAGACACACCGGGACACGCCCAGACACACCGGGACACACCCAGACACACGGGACACACCCGGACACACCGGGACACACCCGGACACACCCAGACACACCCGGACATACCCGGACACACCCGGACATATCGGGACACACCCAGATACACCGGGATACACTGGGACACACAGGGACACACCCGGACACTTCAGGACAGACCTGGACACTTCGGAACACACCCGGACACACCGAGATACACTCGGACACACACGGGACAGACCCAGACACACCGGGACACACCCAGACACACCCGGACACACCGGGACACACCCGGACACATCGGGACACATCCAGACACTCTGGGACACACCAAGACACACCCGGACACACCGGGACACACCCGGACACACCGGGACACATTGGGGCACACCGGGACATACCCGGACACACTCGGACACACCGGGACACACCGGGACATATCCGGACACACCGGGACACACCTAGACACACCGGGACATACCCGGACACACCGGGACACACCCAGACACACTCGGACACACCGGGACACACCCAGACACACCGGGACATACCCGGACACACTCGGACACACCGGGACACACCGAGACATACCCGGACGCACCGGGACACACCCAGACTCACCGAGACACACCGGGACACACCCATACACATTGGGACACACCGGGACACACCCAGACACACTCGGACACACCGGGACACACCTAGACACACCGGGACATACCCGGACACACCGGGACACACCCAGACACACTCGGACACACCGGGACACACCCAGACACACCGGGACATACCCGGACACACTCGGACACACCGAGACACACCGAGACATACCCGGACGCACCGGGACACACCCAGACTCACCGAGACACACCGGGACACACCCATACACATTGGGACACACCGGGACACACCCAGACACACCCGGACACATCGGGACACAGCCAGACACACCCGGACACACCGGGACATACCCGGACGCACCGGGACACACCCAGACTAACCGAGACACACCCAGACACACCGGGACACACCCAGACACACCCGGACACACCGGGACACACCGGGACACACCCAGACACACCCGGACACACCCAGACACACCCGGACACATCGGGACACACCCCGACACACCGGGACACACTGGGACACACCCAGACACACCGGGACACACCCGGACACATTGGGGCACACCCGGACACATCGGGACACACCGGGACACACTGGGACACATCAGGACACACCCGGACACACCCAGACACAACCAGACACACCCGGACACACCGAGACAGACCCGGACACACCGGGCACACCCAGACACACCGGGACACATCCAGACACACCGGGACACATCCAGACACACCGGGACTCATCCAGACACACCGGGACACACCCAGACACACCGGGACACATCCAGACACACCGGGACACATCCAGACACACCCGGACAAACCCGGACACATCCGACACACTGGGACACACCGGGACACACCCGGACAGATCGGGACACACTGGACACACCCGGACACACCCGGACACATCGGGACACACTGGGACACACCCGGACACACGGGACACACTGGGACACACCCAGACACACCCAGACACACCCGGACACACCCGACACACCGGGACAAACAGGGACACACCCGGACACATCGGGACACACCCGGACACATCAGGACACACCCAGACACAACCAGACACACCCGGACACACCGGGACAGACCCGGACACACCGGGACACACCCAGACACACCGGGACACACCCGGACACATCGGGACACACTGGGACACACCTGGACACATCGGGACACACTGGGACACACCGGGACACACCCGGACACACCCAGACACACCCGGACACACCCGACACACCGGGACAAACAGGGACACACCCGGACACATCGGGACACACCCGGACACATCAGGACACAACCAGACACACCCGAACACACCGGGACAGACCCGGACACACCGGGCACACCGGGACACACCCAGACACACCGGGACACACCCGGACACAACCGGACACATCGGGACACACTGGGACACACCTGGACACATCGGGACACACTGGGACACACCGGGACACACCCAGACACACCCAGACAGATCGGGATACACTGGACACACCCGGACACACCCGGACACACTGGGACACACCCGGACACATCGGGACACACTGGGACACACCGGGACACACCCAGACACACCGGGACACACCAGGACACACCCAACACACTGGGACACACCCGGACACACCGGGACACACCGGGACACACCCGGACACACCCGGACACACCGGGACACACCATGACACACCGGGACACACCCGGACACATCAGGACACACCCGGACACACAGGGATACACCCAGACACACCCGGACACATCGGGACACACCGGGACACACCCGACACACCGGGACACACCCAGACATACCAGGACACACCCGGACACACCCAGACACACCGGGTCACACCCGGACACACCCAGACACACCCAGACACACCGGGACACACCCGGACACACCCGGACACACCCGGACACACCCAGACACAGCGGGACACACCCGGACACAACCAGACACAGCGGGACACACCCGGACACACCCAGACATACCAGGATACACCCGGACACACCCAGACACACCCAGACACACCCGGACACACCTGGACACACGCGAACACACCCAGACACAGCGGGACACACCCGGACACACCCAGACACAGCGGGACACACCCGGACACACCCAGACACACCCGGACACACCGGGACACACCCGGACACACCCGACACACCCAGATACACCGGGACACAGCGGGACACACCCAGACACACCGGGACACACCCAGACACACCCGACATACCCAGACACAGCGGGACACACCCAGACACACCCGACTCACCCGGACAAACCCGGACACACCCGACACACCCAGACACACCAGGACACACCCAGACACACCCGACACACCCAGACACACCGGGACACACCCGGACACACCCAGACACACCGGGACACACCCGGACACACCCGGACACAGCGGGACACACCCGGACACACCCGGACACGCCGGGACACACCGGGACACACCCAGACACAGCTGGACACACCCAGACACACCCGGACACATCGGGACACACCCCGACACACCGGGACACACCCGACACACCGGGACAAACCGGGACACACCCGACACACCCAGACACACCAGGACACACCCAGACACACCCGGACACACCCAGACACACCGGGACACACCCGGACACACCCAGACACACCCGGACACACCCGGACACACCCAGACACAGCGGGACACACCCAGACACACCCGACTCACCTGGACAAACCCGACACACCCAGACACACCCAGACACACTGGGACACACCCGACACACCCGGACACACCCAGACACACCCGGACACACCCAGACACACCGGGACACACCCAGACACACCCGACACACCGGGACAAACCGGGACACACCCGGACACATTGGGGCACACCCGGACACATCGGGACACACCCGGACACACTGGGACACACTGGGACACACCCGGACACACCCGGACACACCCAGACACAACCAGACACACCCGGACACACCGGGACAGACCCGGACACACCGGGCACACCCAGACACACCGGGACACATCCAGACACACCGGGACACATCCAGACACACCGGGACTCATCCAGACACACCGGGACACACCCAGACACACTGGGACACATCCAGACACAGCGGGACACATCCAGACACACCGGGATACACCCGGACAAACCCGGACACACCCGACACACTGGGACACACCGGGACACACCCGGACAGATCGGGACACACTGGACACACCCGGACACATCGGGACACACTGGGACACACCCGGACACATCGGGACACACTGGGACACACCGGGACACACCCAGACACACCTAGACACACCGGGACACACCAGGACACACCCAACACACTGGGACACACCCGGACACACCCGGACACACCCAGACAGATCGGGACACACTGGACACACCCGGACACATCGGGACACACTGGGACACACCCGGACACATCGGGACACACTGGGACACACCGGGACACACCCAGACATACCGGGACACACCCAGACACACCAGGACACACCCAACACACTGGGACACACTCGGACACACCGGGACACACCCGGACACACCGGGACAAACCCGGACACACCCAGACACACCGGGACACACCCGGACACATCAGGACACACCCGGACACACAGGGACACACCGGGACACACCCGACACACCCGGACACATCGGGACACACCCGACACACCGGGACACACCCAGACACACCAGGACACACCCGGACACACCCAGACACACCGGGACACACCCGGACACACCTAGACACACCGGGACACACCGGGACACACCCGGACACACCGGGACACACCCGGACACACCCAGACACACCCAGACACAGCGGGACACACCCAGACACAGCGGGACACACCCGGACACACCCAGACATACCAGGACACACCCAGACACAGCGGGACACACCCGGACACACCCAGACACACCGGGACACACCCAGACACACCCGACACACCGGGACACAGCGGGACACAGCGGGACACACCCGGACACACCGGGAGACAGCGGGACACACAGGGACACACCGGGACACACCCGACACACCCGGACACATCGGGACACACCCGACACACCGGGACACACCCAGACACACCAGGACACACCCGGACACACCCAGACACACCGGGACACACCCGGACACACCTAGACACACCGGGACACACCGGGACACACCCGGACACACCCGGACACACCGGGACACACCCGGACACACCCAGACACACCCAGACACAGCGGGACACACCCGGACACACCCAGACACAGCGGGACACACCCGGACACACCCAGACATACCAGGACACACCCAGACACAGCGGGACACACCCGGACACACCCAGACACACCCGGACACACCCAGACACACCCGACACACCCAGACACACCGGGACACAGCGGGACACAGCGGGACACACCCGGACACACCGGGAGACAGCGGGACACAGCGGGACACACCCGACACACCCAGACACAGCGGGACACATACAGACACACCCAGACACACCCGACTCACCCGGACAAACCCGGACACACCCAGACACACTGGGACACACCCGACACACCCAGACACACCCGGACACACCCGGACACACCCAGACACACCGGGACACACCCAGACACACCCGACACACCCAGACACACCCGGACACACCCAAACACACCCGGACAGATCGGGACACACCCAGACACACCCAAACACACCCGGACAGATCGGGACACACCCAGACACACCCGGACACACCCAGACACACCCGGACACACTCAGACACATCGGGACACACTGGGACACATGGGGACACACCCGGACACATCGGGACACACCCAGACACATCGGGACACACCCAGACACACCGGAACACCTCCAGACACACCCGGACACATCCGACACACCCAGACACACCGGGACACACCCAGACACACCGGAACACCTCCAGACACACCCGGACACACTGGGACACACCCAGTCACACCTGGACACACCCGGACACACCCGACACACCCGGACACATCGGGACACACCCGGACACACCCAGACTCACCCGGACAAACCCGGACACACCCGACACACCCGGACACACCCAGACACACTGGGACACACCCCGACACACCGGACACACCCAAACACACCCAAACACACCCGGACAGATCGGGACACACTGGGACACACCGGGACACGCCCAGATACACCGGGGCACACTCGGACACACCCAGACACACTGGGACACACCCGGACACATCGGGACACACCCCGACACACCGGGACACACCCGACACACCGGGACAAACCGGGACACACCTAGACACACCAGGACACACCCAGACACACCGGGACACACCCGGACACACCCAGACACACCCAGACACACCCGGACACACCCGGACACACCCAGACACACCCAGACACAGCGGGACACACCCAGACACAGCGGGACACACCCAGACACACCCGACTCACCTGGACAAACCCGACACACCCAGACACACCCAGACACACTGGGACACACCCGACACACCCGGACACACCCAGACACACCCGG
Organism: Squalus acanthias; assembly: GCA_030390025.1. Classification (NCBI taxonomy): domain Eukaryota; kingdom Metazoa; phylum Chordata; class Chondrichthyes; order Squaliformes; family Squalidae; genus Squalus; species Squalus acanthias. Next base: position 2,758,916 of record JASTWF010000044.1, read on the forward strand.
ACACACCCAGACACACCGGGACACACCCAGACACACCCGACTCACCTGGACAAACCCGACACACCCAGACACACCCAGACACACTGGGACACACCCGACACACCCGGACACACCCAGACACACCCAGACACACCCGGACACACCCAGACACACCGGGACACACCCAGACACACCCGACACACCGGGACAAACCGGGACACACCCGGACACATTGGGGCACACCCGGACACATCGGGACACACCCGGACACACCCAGACACACTGGGACACACTGGGACACACCCGGACACACCCGGACACACCCAGACACAACCAGACACAACCAGACACACCGGGACAGACCCGGACACACCGGGCACACCCAGACACACCGGGACACATCCAGACACACCGGGACACATCCAGACACACCGGGACTCATCCAGACACACCGGGACACACCCAGACACACTGGGACACATCCAGACACAGCGGGACACATCCAGACACACCGGGATACACCCGGACAAACCCGGACACACCCGACACACTGGGACACACCGGGACACACCCGGACAGATCGGGACACACTGGACACACCCGGACACATCGGGACACACTGGGACACACCCGGACACATCGGGACACACTGGGACACACCGGGACACACCCAGACACACCGGGACACACCTAGACACACCGGGACACACCAGGACACACCCAACACACTGGGACACACCCGGACACACCGGGACACACCCGGACACACCCAGACAGATCGGGACACACTGGACACACCCGGACACACCCGGACACATCGGGACACACTGGGACACACCCGGACACATCGGGACACACTGGGACACACCGGGACACACCCAGACATACCGGGACACACCCAGACACACCAGGACACACCCAACACACTGGGACACACTCGGACACACCGGGACACACCCGGACACACCGGGACAAACCCGGACACACCCAGACACACCGGGACACACCCGGACACATCAGGACACACCCGGACACACAGGGACACACCCAGACACACCGGGACACACCCGACACACCGGGACACACCCGACACACCGGGACACACCCAGACACACCAGGACACACCCGGACACACCCAGACACACCGGGACACACCCGGACACACCCGGACACACCTAGACACACCGGGACACACCCGGACACACCGGGACACACCCGGACACACCCAGACACAGCGGGACACACCCGGACACACCCAGACACAGCGGGACACACCCGGACACACCCAGACATACCAGGACACACCCGGACACAGCGGGACACACCCGGACACACCCAGACACACCCGGACACACCGGGACACACCCAGACACACCCGACACACCCAGACACACCGGGACACAGCGGGACACAGCGGGACACACCCGGACACACCGGGAGACAGCGGGACACAGCGGGACACACCCGACACACCCAGACACAGCGGGACACATACAGACACACCCAGACACACCCGACTCACCCGGACAAACCCGGACACACCCAGACACACTGGGACACACCCGACACACCCAGACACACCCGGACACACCCAGACACACCCGGACACACCCAGACACACCGGGACACACCCAGACACACCCGACACACCCAGACACACCCAAACACACCCAAACACACCCGGACAGATCGGGACACACCCAGACACACCCAAACACACCCGGACAGATCGGGACACACCCAGACACACCCGGACACACCCAGACACATCGGGACACACTGGGACACATGGGGACACACCCGGACACATCGGGACACACCCAGACACATCGGGACACACCCAGACACACCGGAACACCTCCAGACACACCCGGACACATCCGACACACCCGGACACACCGGGACACACCCAGACACACCGGAACACCTCCAGACACACCCGGACACACTGGGACACACCCAGTCACACCTGGACACACCCGGACACACCCGACACACCCGGACACACCCGGACACACCCAGACTCACCCGGACAAACCCGGACACACCCGACACACCCAGACACACCCGGACACACCCCGACACACCGGACACACCCAAACACACCCGGACAGATCGGGACACACTGGGACACACCGGGACACGCCCAGATACACCGGGGCACACTCGGACACACCCAGACACACTGGGACACACCGGGACACACCCGGACACACCGGGACACACCCGGACACATCGGGCCACACCCGGACACATCGGGACACACCCAGACACACCCGGACACACCCGGACACACCCGGACATATCGGAACACACCCAGACACACCCGGACACACCCAGACACACTGGGACACACCCGGACACACCCAGATACATCCAGACACACCGGGACACATCCAGACACACCCAGACACACCGTGACACACCTAGACACACCGTGACACACTGGGACACACCCAGTCACACCGGGACACACCCAGACACACTGGGACACACCCAGACACACTGGGACACACCCGGACACGCTGGGACACACCCAGACACACCCGGACGCACCCAGACACACCGGGACACACCCAGAACGCTGGGACACACCCAGACACACCGTGACACACCCAGACACACCGGGACACACCCAGACACACCCGGACACATCGGGACACACCCAGACACACCCGACACACCCGGACACCTTGGGACACACCGGGACACACCCAGATACACCCGACACACCCGGACACACCCAGACACACCCGACACACCCGACACACCCGGACACACCGGAACACACCCGACACACCCGGACACACCGGAACACACCCAGACACACCCGGACACATCGGGACACACCCAGACACACCCGGACACATCGGGACACACCCGGACACACCCAGACACACCCGGATACATCCAGACACACCCGGACACATCGAGACACACCTAGACACACCCGGACACATTGGGACACACCCGGACACATCGGGACACACCCGGATACATCCAGACACACCCGGATACATCCAGACACACCCGGAAACACCCAGACACACCGGCACACACCGGGACACACCGGGCACACCCAGACACACCCAGACACATCCAGAAACACCGAGACACACCCGGAAACAGCCAGACACACTGGGACACACCCGGACACTTCGGGACAGACCCGGACACACCCAGACACACCGAGACACACCCGGACACACCCAGACACACCGGGACACACCCGGACACATCGGGACACACCCGGACACACCGGGACACACCCAGACACACCCGACACACCGGGACACACCCGGACACATTGGGGCACACCCGGACACATCGGGACACACCCGGACACATCAGGACACACCCAGACACACTGGGACAGACCCAGACACATCCGGACACATCAGGACACACCCAGACACACTGGGACACACCCGGACACACCCAGACACAACCAGACACACCCGGACACACCCGGACACACCGGGACAGACCTGGACACACCGGGCACACCCAGACACACCGGGACACACCCAGACATACCGGGACACACCGGGACACATCCAGACACACCGGGACTCATCCAGACACACCGGGACACATCCAGACACACCGGGACACATCCAGACACACCGGGATACACCCAGACACACCGGCACACATCCAGACACACCGGGACACATCCAGACACACCGGGACACACCCGGGCAAACCCGGACACACCCGACACACTGGGACACACCGGGACACACCCAGACAGATCGGGACACACTGGACACACCCGGACACACCTGGACACATCGGGACACACTGGGACACACCCAGACACACTGGGACACACCGGGACACACCCAGACACACCGGGACACACCAGGACACACCCAACACACTGGGACACACCCGGACACACCCGGACACACCGGGACACACCCGGACACACCTAGACACACCTAGACATACCGGGACACACCATGACACACCGGGACACACCCGGACACATCAGGACACACCCGGACACACAGGGAAGCACCCAGACACACCCGGACACATCGGGACACACCCGACACACCGGGACACACCCAGACATACCAGGACACACCCGGACACACCCAGACACACCGGGACAAACCCGGACACACCCAGACACACCGGGACACACCCGGACACACCTGGACACACCGGGACACACCGGGACACACCCAGACACACCCAGACACAGCGGGACACACCCAGACACAGCGGGACACACCCGGACACACCCAGACATACCAGGACACACCCGGACACACCCAGACACACCCAGACACACATGGACACACGCGGACACACCCAGACACAGCGGGACACACCCGGACACACCCAGACACAGCGGGACACACCCGGACACACCCAGACACACCCGGACACACCCAGACACACCCGGACACACCGGGACACACCCAGACACAGCGGGACACACCCAGACACACCCGACTCACCCGGACAAACCCGACACACCCAGACACACTGGGACACACCCGACACACCCGGACACACCCAGACACACCCGGACACACCCAGACACACCGGGACAAACCCGGACACACCGGGACACACCCAAACACACCCGGACAGATCGGGACACACCCAGACACACCCAAACACACCCGGACAGATCGGGACACACCCAGACACACCCAGACACACCCGGACACACCCAGACACACCCAGACACACCCGGACACACCCGGACACATCGGGACACACCCGGACACATCCACACCCGGACACACCCAGACACACTGGGACACACTGGGACACACTGGGACACACCCAGTCACACCCAGACACACCGGGACACACCCAGACACACTGGGACACACCCAGACACACTGGGACACACCCAGATACACTGGGACACACTGGGACACACCCGGACACGCTGGGACACCCCCAGACACACCCGGACGCACCCAGACACACCCGGACACACCCAGAACGCTGTGACACACCCAGACACACCGGGACACACCGGGACACACCTGGACACACCCAGACACACCCAGACACAACGGGACACACCTGGACACACCCAGACACAGCGGGACACACCCGGACACACCCAGACATACCAGGACACACCCGGACACACGCGGACACACCCAGACACAGTGGGACACACCCGGACACACTCGGACACACCGGGACACACCCAGCCACACCCGACACACCCAGACACACCGGGACACAGCAGGACACAGCGGGACACACCCGGACACACCCGGACACACCGGGACACACCCAGACACACCCGGACACACCCAGACACACCCAACACACCCAGACATACCCGGACACACCCAGACACACCCGGATACACCCAGACACACCGGGACACACCCGGACACACCGGGACACACCCAAACACACCCGGACAGATCGGGACACACCCAGACACACCGGGACACACCCAGACACACCCGGACAGATCAGGACACACCCAGACACACCCGGACACACCCAGACACACCCGGACACACCGGGACACACCCGACACACCCAGACACAGCGGGACACACCCAAACACACCCAGACACACCCGACTCACCCGGACACGCCGGGACACACCCAGACACACCCGACACACCCAGACACACCCGGACACACCCAGACACATCGGGACACACCCGGACACATCGGGACACACCCGGACACACCGGGACACGCCCAGACACATCCGACACACCCAGACACACCCGGACACACCCAGACACACTGGAACACCTCCAGACACACCCAGACACACTGGGACACACCAGGACACACCCGGATACATCCAGACACACCGGGACACACCCAGACACACCGGAACACCTCCAGACACACCCAGACACACTGGGACACACCCAGAAACACCCGGATACATCCAGACACACCGGGACACACCCAGACACACCGGAACACCTCCAGACACACCCAGACACATCCAGACACACCTAGACACACCGGGACACACTGGGACACACCTGGACACACCCAGACACACCGGGACACACCTAGACACACCGGGACACACTGGGACACACTGGGACACACCCAGTCACATCCAGACACACCGAGACACACCCAGACACACTGGGACACACCCAGACACACTGGGACACACCCAGATACACTGGGACACACTGGGACACACCCGGACACGCTGGGACACCCCCAGACACACCCGGACGCACCCAGACACACCCGGACACACCGGGACACACTGGGACACACACAGAATGCTGGGACACACCCAGACACACCCGGACACACCCGACATACTGTCCCACTGTCCCTCTGTCCCACTGTCCGTCTGTCCCTCTGTCCCACTGTCCCTCTGTCCCACTGTCCCACTGTCCCACTGTCCCACTGTCCCACTGTCCCTCTGTCCCTCTGTCCCACTGTCCCTCTGTCCCACTGTCTCTCTGTCCCACTGTCCCTCTGTCCCACTGTCCCTCTGTCCCACTGTCCCTCTGTCCCACTGTCTTTCTGTCCCACTGTCCCTCTGTCCCACTGTCTCTCTGTCCCTCTGTCCCTCTGTCTCTCTGTCCCACTGTCCCTCTGTACCACTGTCCATCTGTCCCACTGTCCCTCTGTCGCACTGTCCCTCTGTCCCTCTGTCCCTCTGTCCCTCTGTCCCACTGTCCCACTGTCCCTCTGTCTCTCTGCCCCACTGTCCCTCTGTCCCTCTGTCCCTCTATATCTATGTCCCACTGTCCCTCTGTCCCACTGTCCCTCTGTCCCACTGTCCCTCTGTCCCACTGTCCCTCTGTCCCACTGTCCCACTGTCCCTCTGTCCCTCTGTCCCTCTGTCCCTCTGTCCCTCTGTCCCACTGTCCCACTGTCCCTCTGTCCCACTGTCCCACTGTCCATCTGTCCCTCTGTACCACAGTCGCTCTGTCCCTCTGTCCCACTGACCGTCTGTCCCTCTGTCCCACTGTCCCACTGTCCCTCTGTCCCACTGTCCCTCTGTCCCTCTGTCCCTCTGTCTCTCTGTCCCACTGTCCCTCTGTCATTCTGTCCCACTGTCCCACTGTCCCTCTGTCCCTCTGTCCCACTGTCCCTCTGTCCCATTTCCATCTGTCCCACTGTCCCTCTGTCTCTCTGTCCCACTGTCCCTCTGTCCCTCTGTCCCTCTGTCCCTCTGTCCCATTTCCCTCTGTCCGTCTGTCCCTCTGTCCTACTGTCTCTCTGTCCCTCTGTCCCTCTGTCCCACTGTCAGTCTTTCTCTCTGTCCCTCTGTCCCACTGTCCCTCTGTCGCTCTGTCCCACTATCCCTCTGTCTCTCTGTCCCTCCGTCTCCCTGTCCCTCTGTCTCTCTGTCCCACTGTCCCACTGTCCCTCTGTCCCTCTGTCCCACTGTCCCTCTGTCTCTCTGTCCCTCTGTCCCTCTGTCTCTCTGTCCCACTGTCCCTCTGTTCTCTCTGTCTCTCTGTCCCTCTGTCCCTCTGTCCCTCTGTCTCTCATTCCCACTGTCCCTCTGTCCCACTGTTTCTCTGTCCCACTGTCTCTCTGACCCTCTGTCCCACTGTCCCTCTGTCCCTCTGTCCCACTGTCCCACTGTCCCACTGTCCCTCTGTCCCTCTGTCCCACTGTCCCACTGTCACTCTGTCCCTCTGTCCCTCTGTCCCACTGTCCCACTGTCCCACTGTCCCTCTGTCCCACTGTCTCTCTGTCCCTCTGTCCCACTGTCCCTCTGTCCCACTGTCCCACTGTCACTCTGTCCCTCTGTCCCACTGTCCCACTGTCTCTCTGTCCCTCTGTCCCACTGTCCCTCTGTCCCTCTGTCCCACTGTCCCTCTGTCCCACTGTCTTTCTGTCCCACTGTCCCTCTGTCCCACTGTCTCTCTGTCCCACTGTCCCTCTGTCCCTCTGTCCCTCTGTCCCTCTGTCCCACTGTCCCTCTGTCCCTCTGTCCCACTGTCCCTCTGTCCCTCTGTCTCTCTGTCCCACTGTCCCAATGTCCCTCTGTCCCACTGTCCATCTGTCCCACTGTCCATCTGTCCCACTGTCCCTCTGTCGCACTGTCCCTCTGTCCCTCTGTCCCACTGTCCCTCTGTCACACTGTTGCTCTGTCTCTCTGTCCCACTGTCCCTCTGTCATTCTGTCCCTCTGTCATTCTGTCCCTCTGTCCCACTGACCCTCTGTCCCTCTGTCCCTCTGTCCAAATGTCCCTCTGTCCCATTTCCCTCTGTCCCTCTGTCCCACTGTCCCTCTGTCCCTCTGTCCCTCTGTCTCTCTGTCCCACTGTCCCTCTGTCCCTCTGTCCCTCTGTCCCTCTGTCTCTCTGTCTCTCTGTCCCTCGGTCCTACTGTCTCTGTCCCTCTGTCCCTCTGTCCCACTGTCCCTCTGTCCCATTTCCCTCTGTCCCTCTGTCCCACTGTCCCTCTGTCCCTCGGTCCTACTGTCTCTGTCCCTCTGTCCCTCTGTCCCACTGTCCCTCTGTCTCTCTGTCCCTCTGTCCCACTGTCCCTCTGTCCCACTGTCTTTCTGTCTCTCTGTCCCACTGTCCCTCTGTCTCTCTGTCCCTCTGTCCCACTGTCCCTCTGTCCCACTGTCTTTCTGTCTCTCTGTCCCACTGTCCCTCTGTCCCACTGTCCCTCTGTCCCTCTGTCCCACTGTCCCTCTGTCCCACTGTCCCTCTGTCCCTCTGTCCCACTGTCCTTTCTGTCTCTCTGTCCCCACTGTCCCTCTGTCCCACTGTCCCTCTGTCCACTGTCCCTCTGTCCACTGTCCCTCTGTCCCACTGTCCCACTGTCCCTCTGACCCTCTGACCCTCTGACCCTCTGTCCCACTGTCCTCTGTCTTCTGTGCCATCTGTCCCACTGTCCCTCTGTCCACTGTCCCTCTGTCTCTCTGTCCCTCTGTCCCACTGTCCCACTGTCCCTCTGTCACTCTGTCTCACTGTCCCTCTGTCCCACTGTCCTCTGTCCCTCTGTCCCACTGTCCCTCTTTCCCACTGTCCCTCTGTCCCTCTGTCCCTCTGTCCTCTCTGTCCCACTGTCCCTCTGTCCCACTGTCCCTCTGTCCCACTGTCCCACTGTCTTCTGTCCCTCTGTCTCTCTGTCCCACTGTCCCTCTGTCCCTCTGTCCCACTGTCTCTCTGACCCACTGTCCCATTGTCTCTCTGTCCCACTGTCCCTCTGTCCCACTGTCCGTCTGTCCCTCCGTCCCTCTGTCCCTCTGTCCCACTGTCCGTCTGTCCCTCCGTCCCTCTGTCCCTCTGTCCCACTGTCTTTCTGTCCCTCTGTCCCTCTGTCCCTCTGTCTCTCTGTCCCTCTGTCCTTCTGTCTCACTGTCCCTCTGTCCCTCAGTCTCTCTGTGCCTCTGTCCCACTGTCCCTCTGTCCCACTGTCCCTCTGTCTCTCTGTCCCTCTGTCCCACTGTCCCTCTGTCCCTCTGTCCCACTGTCCCACTGTCCCTCTGTCACTCTGTCTCACTGTCCCTCTGTCCCTCTGTCCCACTGTCCCACTGTCCCTCTTTCCCACTGTCCCTCTGTCCCTCTGTCCCTCTGTCCCTCTGTCCCACTGTCCCTCTGTCCCACTGTCCCACTGTCCCACTGTCCCACTGTCTTCTGTCCCTCTGTCTCTCTGTCCCACTGTCCCTCTGTCCCTCTGTCCCACTGTCTCTCTGACCCACTGTCCCATTGTCTCTCTGTCCCACTGTCCCTCTGTCCCACTGTCCCTCTGTCCCACTGTCCGTCTGTCCCTCCGTCCCTCTGTCCCTCTGTCCCACTGTCCGTCTGTCCCTCTGTCCCTCTGTCCCACTGTCTTCTGTCCCTCTGTCCCTCTGTCCCTCTGTCTCTCTGTCCTTCTGTCTCACTGTCCCTCTGTCCCTCAGTCTCTCTGTGCCTCTGTCCCTCTGTCCCACTGACCCTCTGTCCCTCTGTCCCACTGTCCCTCTGTCCCACTGTCCCTCTGTCTCACTGTCCCTCTGTCCCACTGTCCCACTGTCCCTCTGACCCTCTGACCCTCTGTCCCTCTGTCCCACTGTCCCTCTGTCTTTCTGTCCATCTGTCCCACTGTCCCTCTGTCCCACTGTCCCTCTGTCTCTCTGTGCCTCTGTCCCTCTGTCCCACTGTCCCTCTGTCCCTCTGTCCCACTGTCCCTCTGTCCCACTGTCCCTCTGTCTCACTGTCCCTCTGTCCCACTGTCCCACTGTCCCTCTGACCCTCTGACCCTCTGTCCCTCTGTCCCACTGTCCCTCTGTCTTTCTGTCCATCTGTCCCACTGTCCCTCTGTCCCACTGTCCCTCTGTCTCTCTGTCCCTCTGTCCCACTGTCCCACTGTCCCTCTGTCCCTCTGTCCCTCTGTCCCACTGTCCCTCTGTCACTCTGTCCTTCTGTCCATCTGTCCCACTGTCCCTCTGTCCCACTGTCCCTCTGTCCCTCTGTCTCTCTGTCCCTCTGTCCCACTGTCCCTCTGTCCCTCTGTCCCACTGTCCCACTGTCCCTCTGTCACTCTGTCTCACTGTCCCTCTGTCCCACTGTCCCTCTGTCCCTCTTTCCCACTGTCCCTCTGTCCCTCTGTCCCTCTGTCCCTCTGTCCCTCTGTCCCACTGTCCCTCTGTCCCTCTGTCCCTCTGTCCTCTGTCCTCTGTCCCACTGTCCCTCTGTCCCACTGTCCCTCTGTCCCTCTGTCCCTCTGTCTCTCTGTCCCTCTGTCCCACTGTCCCTCTGTCCCTCTGTCCCTCTGTCCCTCTGTCCCTCTGTCCCTCTGTCCCTCTGTCCCTCTGTCCCACTGTCCCTCTGTCCCTCTGTCTCCTCTGTCCCTCTGTCCTCTGTCCCTCTGTCCCTCTGTCCCTCTGTCCTCTTCCTCTGTCCCTCTGTCCCACTGTCCCTCTGTCCCTCTGTCCCTCTGTCCCTCTGTCCACTGTCCCTCTGTCTCTCTGTCCCTCTGTCCCTCTGTCCTCTGTCCCTCTGTCCCTCTGTCCTCTGTCCTCTGTCCCACTGTCCCTCTGTCCTCTGTCCCTCTGTCCCACTGTCCCTCTGTCCCACTGTCCCTCTGTCCCTCTGTCCCTCTGTCCCTCTGTCCCTCTGTCCCACTGTCCCTCTGTCCGTCTGTCCCTCTGTCTCTCTGTCCCACTGTCCCTCTGTCCCTCTGTCTTTCTGTCTTTCTGTCCCTCTGTCCCACTGTCCCACTGTCCCTCTGTCCCACTGTCCCTCTTTCTCTCTGTCCCACTGTCCCTCTGTCCCACTGTCCCTCTGTCCCACTGTCCCTCTGTCCCAAAGTCCAACTGTCCCTCTGTCCCTCTGTCCCACTGTCCCTCTGTATCACTGTCCCTCTGTCCCTCTTTCCCTCTGTCCCACTGTCCCTCTGTCTCTCTGTCCCTCTGTCTCTCTGTCCCTCTGTCCCTCTGTCCCACTGTCCCACTGTCCCTCTGTCCCTCTGTCCCACTGTCCCTCTGTATCACTGTCCTTCTGACCCTCTTTCCCTCTGTCCCACTGTCCCTCTGTCTCTCTGTCCCTCTGTCTCTCTGTCCCTCTGTCCCTCTGTCCCACTGTCCCACTGTCCCTCTGTCCCACTGTCCCTCTGTCCCACTGTCCCTCTGTCTCACTGTCCCTCTGTCCCTCTGTCCCTCTGTCCCTCTGTCCCTCTGTCCCACTGTCCCTCTGTCCCACTGTCCCTCTGTCCCACTGTCCCACTGTCCCTCTGTCCCTCTGTCCCTCTGTCCCTCTGTCCCACTGTCCCTCTGTCCCTCTGTCCCTCTGTCTCTCTGTCCCACTGTCCCTCTGTCTCTCTGTCTCTCTGTCCCTCTGTCCCTCTGTCCCACTGTCAGTCTTTCTCTCTGTCCCTCTGTCTCTCTGTCCCACTGTCCCTCTGTCGCTCTGTCCCACTATCCCTCTGTCTCTCTGTCCCTCCGTCTCCCTGTCCCTCTGTCTCTCTGTCCCACTGTCCCTCTGTCCCTCTGTCCCTCTGTCCCACTGTCCCTCTGTCTCTCTGTCCCTCTGTCTCTCTGTCCCTCTGTCTCTCTGTCCCACTGTCCCTCTGTTCTCTCTGTCTCTCTGTCCCTCTGTCCCACTGTCCCTCTGTCTCTCATTCCCACTGTCCTCTGTCCCACTGTCCCTCTGTCCCTCTGTCCCACTGTCCCTCTGTCCCTCTGTCCCTCTGTCCCACTGTCCCTCTGTCCCTGTCCCTCTGTCCCACTGTCCCTCTGTCTCTCTGTCCCTCTGTCCCACTGTCCCACTGTCCCTCTGTCCCACTGTCCCTCTGTCCACTGTCCCACTGTCCCTCTGTCCCTCTGTCCCACTGTCCCTCTGTCCCTCTGTCCCTCTGTCCCACTGTCCCTCTGTCCCACTGTCCCTCTGTCCCACTGTCCCACTGTCCCTCTGTCCCACTGTCCCTCTGTCCCTCTGTCCCACTGTCCCTCTGTCTCTCTGTCCCTCTGTCCCTCTGTCCCTCTGTCCCACTGTCCCTCTGTCCCTCTGTCCCACTGTCCCTCTGTCCCTCTGTCCCACTGTCCCTCTGTCCCTCTGTCCCTCTGTCCCTCTGTCCCTCTGTCCCACTGTCCCTCTGTCCCACTGTCCCTCTGTCCCTCTGTCTCTCTGTCCCACTGTCCCTCTGTCATTCTGTCCCACTGTCCCACTGTTCCTCTGTCCCACTGTCCCTCTGTCCCTCTGTCCCACTGTCCCTCTGTCCCATTTCCCTCTGTCCCATTTCCCTCTGACCCACTGTCCCTCTGTCCCTCTGTCCCACTGTCCCACTGTCTCTCTGTCCCTCTGTCCCTCTGTCTCTCTGTCTCTCTGTCTCTCTGTCCCTCTGTCCCTCTGTCTCTCTGTCCCACTGTCCCTCTGTCTCTCTGTCCCACTGTCCCTCTGTCCCTCTATCTCGCTGTCCCTCTGTCCCTCTGTCTTGCTTCCCACTGTCCCTCTGGCCCACTGTCCCTCTGTCCCTCTGTCTCTCTGTCTCTCTGTCTCTCTGTCCCTCTGTCCCTCTGTCCCTCTGTCTCACTGTCCCTCTGTCCCTCTGTCCCACTGTCCCTCTGTCCCACTGTCCCACTGTCCCTCTGTCCCTCTGTCCCTCTGTCCCTCTGTCCCGCTGTCCCACTGTCCCTCTGTCCCACTGTCTTTCTGTCCCTCTGTCTCTCATTCCCACTGTCCCTCTGTCCCTCTGTCCCACTGTTTCTCTGTCTCTCTGTCCCTCTGTCCCACTGTCCCACTGTCCCTCTGTCCCTCTGTCCCTCTGTCTCTCATTCCCACTGTCCCTCTGTCCCTCTGTTCTCTGTCTCTCTGTCCCTCTGTCCCACTGTCCCACTGTCCCTCTGTCCCTCTGTCTCTCATTCCCACTGTCCCTCTGTCCCTCTGTCCCACTGTTTCTCTGTCCCACTGTCTCTCTGTCCCTCTGTCCCTCTGTCCCTCTGTCCCACTGTCCGTCTGTCCCACTGTCCCTCTGTCCCACTGTCCCTCTGTCCCACTGTCTTTCTGTCCCACTGTCCCTCTGTCCCACTGTCTCTCTGTCCCTCTGTCCCTCTGTCTCTCTGTCCCACTGTCCCTCTGTACCACTGTCCATCTGTCCCACTGTCCCTCTGTCGCACTGTCCCTCTGTCCCTCTGTCCCACTGTCCCTCTGTCCCTCTGTCCCACTGTCCCTCTGTCCCTCTGTCCCACTGTCCCTCTGTCCCACTGTCCCTCTGTCTCTCTGCCCCACTGTCCCTCTGTCCCTCTATATCTATGTCCCACTGTCCCTCTGTCCCTCTGTCCCACTGTCCCTCTGTCCCACTGTCCCACTGTCCCTCTGTCCCTCTGTCCCTCTGTCCCTCTGTCCCTCTGTCCCACTGTCCCTCTGTCCCACTGTCCCTCTGTCCCACTGTCCATCTGTCCCTCTGTACCACAGTCGCTCTGTCCCTCTGTCCCACTGACCGTCTGTCCCTCTGTCCCACTGTCCCTCTGTCCCACTGTCCCTCTGTCCCTCTGTCCCTCTGTCTCTCTGTCCCACTGTCCCTCTGTCATTCTGTCCCACTGTCCCACTGTCCCTCTGTCCCTCTGTCCCTCTGTCCCTCTGTGCCACAGTCGCTCTGTCCCTCTGTCCCACTGACCGTCTGTCCCTCTGTCCCACTGTCCCTCTGTCCCTCTGTCCCACTGTCCCTCTGTCCCTCTGTCTCTCTGTCCCACTGTCCCTCTGTCATTCTGTCCCACTGTCCCACTGTCCCTCTGTCCCTCTGTCCCACTGTCCCATTTCCATCTGTCCCACTGTCCCTCTGTCTCTCTGTCCCACTGTCCCTCTGTCCCTCTGTCCCATTTCCCTCTGTCCCTCTGTCCTACTGTCTCTCTGTCCCTCTGTCCCTCTGTCCCTCTGTCCTCTGTCCCTCTGTCCCACTGTCCCTCTGTCCCTCTGTCCCACTGTCCCTCTGTCTCTCTGTCTCTCTGTCCCTCTGTCCCACTGTCCCTTTGTCCCTCTGTCCGACTGTCAGTCTTTCTCTCTGTCCCTCTGTCTCTCTGTCCCACTGTCCCTCTGTCCCTCTGTCCCACTGTCCCACTGTCCCACTGTCCCTCTTTCTCTCTGTCCCTCTGTCTCTCTGTCCCACTGTCCCTCTGTCTCTCTGTCCCACTGTCCCTCTGTCCCTCTCTCTGTCTGTCCCTCTGTCTCTCAGTCCCACTGTCCCTCTGTCTTGCTGTCCCTCTGTCCCACTGTCCCACTGTCCCTCTGTCCCTCTGTCCCTCTGTCCCACTGTCCCACTGTCCCACTGTCCCTCTGTCTCTCTGTCTCTCTGTCCCTCTGTCCCTCTGTCCCACTGTCAGTCTTTCTCTCTGTCCCTCTGTCTCTCTGTCCCTCTGTCCCACTGTCCCTCTGTCGCTCTGTCCCACTATCCCTCTGTCTCTCTGTCCCTCCGTCTCCCTGTCCCTCTGTCTCTCTGTCCCACTGTCCCACTGTCCCTCTGTCCCTCTGTCCCACTGTCCCTCTGTCTCTCTGTCCCTCTGTCTCTCTGTCCCACTGTCCCTCTGTTCTCTCTGTCTCTCTGTCCCTCTGTCTCTCTGTCCCACTGTCCCTCTGTTCTCTCTGTCTCTCTGTCCCTCTGTCCCACTGTCCCTCTGTCCCTCTGTCTCTCATTCCCACTGTCCCTCTGTCCCTCTGTCCCTCTGTCCCTCTGTCTCTCTGTCCCACTGTCCCTCTGTCCCTCTGTCCCACTGTCCTCTGTCCCTCTGTCCCTCTGTCCCTCGGTCCCACTGTCCCTCTGTCCCACTGTCCCTCTGTCCCTCTGTCCCTCTGTCCCTCTGTCCCTCTGTCCCTCTGTCCCACTGTCCCACTGTCCCTCTGTCCCACTGTCCCTCTGTCCCTCTGTCTCTGTCTCTCTGTCCCTCTGTCCCACTGTCCCTCTGTCCCTCTGTCCCTCTGTCCCACTGTCCCTCTGTCCCTCTGTCCCACTGTCCCTCTGTCCCTCTGTCCCTCTGTCCCTCTGTCCCTCTGTCCACTGGCCCTCTGTCCCTCTGTCACTCGTCCCACTGTCCCTCTGTCCTCGTCCCTCTGTCCCTCTGTCTCTGTCCCACTGTCCCTCTGTCCTCTGTCCCTCTGTCCCACTGTCCCCTCTGTCCCCTCTGTCCCACTGTCCCTCTGTCCCACTGTCCCACTGTCCCTCTGTCCCTCTGTCCCTCTGTCCCACTGTCCCTCTGTCCCACTGTCCCTCTGTCCCACAGTCGCTCTGTCCCTCTGTCCCACTGACCGTCTGTCCCTCTGTCCCACTGTCCCTCTGTCCCTCTGTCCCTCTGTCCCACTGTCCCTCTGTCCCTCTGTCCCTCTGTCTCTCTGTCCCACTGTCCCTCTGTCCCACTGTCCCTCTGTCCCTCTGTCCCTCTGTCTCTCTGTCCCACTGTCCCTCTGTCATTCTGTCCCACTGTCCCATTTCCATCTGTCCCACTGTCCCTCTGTCTCTCTGTCCCACTGTCTCTCTGTCTCTCTGTCCCTCTGTCTCTCTGTCCCACTGTCCCTCTGTTCTCTCTGTCTCTCT
>JASTWF010000044.1:2775050-2805050 GCA_030390025.1 Squalus acanthias
CCCCCAACACTGTTCCCCAGCACGGACCCCCCAACACTGACCCCCCCAACATTGACCCCCCCCAACACTGACCCCCCCCAACACTGACCCCCAGCACTGACCTCCCCACCTCCCTCAGCGCTGACCCTGACTGTCTATGCCAGATCCCTGGAGAAATAATAAATAATTAAAAGTTAATTTAAAGTGGCTCCTTTAGAAAGCGGATGACTGGGGGCCCCAACATCCTCATCCCCTGGAAGCAGTGACCTCCATGGGGAATCCCTGCCTCACCCCCATAGGGCAGTTAAGTGGTGCAAGCACCTAGCTGGGACCCTCTCCACACTCTGAAACCCTGTGGGCATTAGAGGGACATCGGGACATAGAGACATCGGAATATTGGGATACAGGGACATCGGGACATAGAGACATCGGAACATTGGGATACAGGGACATCGGGACATAGAGACATCGGAACATTGAGACATCGGAACATTGAGATACAGGGACATCGGGACATAGAGACATAGACACAAAGGGTGTAATTTTAACATTGAGGAGCGTGTGGGTTTGTGCCCAGGTGGGGGTTAAATTCAGTGAAAATGTCAGCGTATCCAGAACCCGGCACCAACGCACCAACTTCCAGGTTTAACTCGGGTGCGTTCGGCTGCTTGCGCGTAACCACCTCCGGAGAGCGATTAGACTAGTTAAATCATGAATCCTAGCGATACTGAAACTGGCATTTAAATTTAACAGCAGCTGCACGGGTTTCCTGGGCTTCCTGAAACTCGCCACTGAAACCAAGGCGAGAAGAGAACGGCAAGTCATGGGGCTCATTAAAAGTCAAGGCAAATATTCCCGTAGGGGTCCTGGCTATGCCTGCCTTTTAGTGGGATACGTGGAACATTCTTTGTTCCAGTCCTACTCAGGTCCCCTCCCTCATCTCTTTTTCCAGTCCATTGATGACTGTATCGGTGCTGCTTCCTGCTCTTGCCCCAAAGTGGAAAATTTCATCAACTTTGCTTCCAATTTCCACTTCTTCCTCACCTTTATATGGTCCATTTCCGACTCTTCCCTTCCCTTCCCCGATTTCCCTATCTCCATTTAGAGTCATAGGGGGAAAAACTGAGTCGCGCCCCCTTTGGGGTGCTAACTTCGCCGGGGCGCTATTTTTAGTAGAAAATTAGCGCCCCCGTGGCCGAAATTCACTGGAAGCGCCCGCCTCCCTCTTGGGGCGCTGCGAGGGAATATTGCGGTGCTACGTGCCGCGGTACTGCAGGCCTTCCTCCCCTTCTTAAAGGGGAGGGGCCTAGCGCAGCGCGACCCGGGTCCCAGCTGGGCCACCAGTTGTCGGAACGCTGGCAGAAGAGCCCGACACTCAAGAGAAGTGCGGGGCTCATGAAGCGCAGCCGGCATTCCCCGGGGGGGCTGGTCAGGAGGCCGGGGAGCAACGGGGGCAGGTGCTGGCAGGCCGCCCGGCACCTCGCCTTAAATTAGGACCGGCCCAGCCGCAGGTAGGCCCCCCTGACCCCGTCGGACATAGCGTCAGGGGGCGCTACCGAAGATCGCTGCCGGGGCGTGAACGGGGCGCTGCGCACGGCAATGACGTCATCGTCGGCGGCGCAGCGCCGCGAGGCGCTAATAGTTACCGCCGCCACTGACCTCCCGCTGAATTTCGTCGGAGGAGTTGAGGGCGCAGCGCCCGGGCGCTAGTTGCTTTGCGCCCTCTTAGGGCGCTAACGGGAGGCGCAAAGCAACCGAATGTTTAGACCATAGAGTCATAACGGCACAGAAGGAGGCCATTCGGTCCATCAAGTCAGTGCTGGCTCTCTATAGAGCAATCCAGTCAGTCCCATTCCCCCGCTCTATCCCCGTAGGCCTGCAAGTTTATTTCCCTCAAGTGCCTATTCAGTCTCCCCTTGAAAACATTGAGTGTCTCCACTGCCACCACTTCCGTCGGCAACGAGTTCCAGGTCATGACCACTCGCTGCGTAAAAAAGTTTTTCCTCACATCCCCCCTGTATCTCTTGCCCAAAACCTTAAATCTGTGTCCCCTAGTCCTTGTACCATCAACTAGTGGGAACAGCCTTTCCCCATCTAGCCTATCCAAACCCGTCATAATCTTGTACACCTCTATCAAATCACCCCTCAACCTCCTTTGCTGTAATGAAAACAAATCCAGCTTCTCCAACCTGTCCTTGTAGCTAAAATCCCCCCATCCCCGGAACCATTCTGGTAAATCTCCTCTGCACCCTCTCAAGGGCCTTCACATCCCTCCTAAAGTGTGGTGACCAGAACTGCATGCAATACTCCAGTTGTGGCCTAACTAGCACTTTATAAAGGTTCAGCATAACATCTCTACTTTTGTACTCCATACCTCTATTTATGAAGCCCAAGATCCCATATGCTTTGCTAACCACTCTCTCAATATGTCCTGCCACCTTCAGGAACCTATGCACATTAACTCCCAGGTCCCTCTGTCCCTGCACACTCTTTAAAACTGTGCCATTAAGTGTATATTGCCTCTCCCTGTTCCTTCTGCCAAAATGCATCACTCACACTTCTTTGTAGTAAATTCCATCTACCACTTGTCTGCCCATTCTGCTAGCCTTTCTATGTCCTGTTGCAGTCAATTGGTATCATCATCACTGTTTGCCACACCCCCATGTTTGCTGTCATCAGCAAATTTAGCAATTCTACTCTGTATTCCAATATCCAATATCATTTATATATATCAAAAAAAGCAGTGGTCCCAGCACTGACCCTTGGGGAACACCACTGTCTACCATCCTCCAGTCTGAAAAACAGCCATTTATCACAACTCGCTGTTTTCTGTCCTTAAGCCAATTCCATATCCAAGCTGCCACTGACCCACCTATTCCATGAGCCTCAATTTTGTTAACCAGCCTTCTATGTGGTACTTTGTCAAACGCCTTCCTAAAATCCATGTAGACAACATCCATTGCATTCCCTTCATCAATCCTCCCTGTTACTTCATCAAAAAATTCAATTAGATTAGTCAAACACGACCTGCCTTTTACAAATTCGTGTTGGCTCTCCTTAATTAGCTCAAACCTCTCCAAGTGCCCGTTAATTTTTTCCTTGATTATTGTTTCTAAAACTTTACCCACCACTGATGTTAAACTGACCGGCCTGTAGTTACTAGGATTGTCCTTACACCCTTTCTTGAACAATGGTGTCACATTTGCCACTTTCCAATCCTCAGGCACCTCCCCCGCATCTAGGGAAGATTGGAAAATTATGGCAAGCCCTTCCGCTATCTCCTCCCCCAATTCCCTTAGCAACCTAGGATGCAAGCAATCTGGACCAGGCGACTTCTCCACTCTAAGCATACCCAGCCTTTCTAGTACATCCTGTCTATCAATTTTCACCACTTCCATTGCTTCTACCTTTTCCACTTCTACCGATATTTTGTCAGCATCCACCTCCTTAGTAAACACCGATACAAAGTACTCATTGGCCCGAAAATTAGACCTAATACGGGAGATTACGCACTGTGTACTCTCGCGTATTAGGTCCCGAAGTGCCGGTTTCCTGCATGCACTGCGCATGCGCGGGAAACTGGCACTTCGGGTATTGCGAAGGGGGCGGTTCCTAAGTGAACCGCGTGCGCGCTACAGGTTGTGCGCACGCAGTGCACTTAGTTTTTTTTTCAGGTTTAAACGCGCAGGTAAGTGTTGAAGATTTTACACATGAAGAAAGCAGGCGTAAGACCCCCTTTTAACAAGGTAATTAGTTAATTAAGTATTATTTTAAAATTTTTTCAACAGGTTTATCTTTTTTAGAGACTTTAAAGAAAGGTAAGTTTATTTTTATAACTTTTAAAAAGAATTTTAAATTTTTTCAAAAATTTTAATTTTTGTTTAAAGTGGTTAATTTATTTAACTATAGTTATTTTATTAATGTGATGGCTTTTTTAAAATTTAATTGAGGTTTAGCTGTTCTTTTGGGGGCTTGTTGTATTCATAGTTTCGACAGCTCTTCCTGTCAAAACTATGAATGAAAGATGGTGTGCTGCCATTGGCTCTAACTGGCCCACGTGATCCCAGAGGTCGCATCGCACTAACTGCACCTCTGGGACACGCACACACTGCGCGCCGGCACCAGGGAGAGGCCCAGGAACTGAAGTTCGTGTGGGCCAAAACCATAAAGGCAGGCGCGGAGTGCGACATCGCGGGGGATCCATACCCCCGCGGCAACCATCGAAGTCCAATTTCTGGGCCATTGAGTATTCTAGCCTTGCCCTGCGCCTCTAAGCATATATCACCTTCTTTGTCCCTAATAGGCCCCACCAAGCCTCTTACTACCCGCTTACTGTTTACATGCCGGTAGAAGATTTTTGGGTTCCCTTTTATGTTAACTGCCATTCTACTCTCATATTCTCTCTTTGCCAATCTTATTTTCATTTTCACTTCCCCTCTTAACTTATTGCATTTGGTCTGGTTCTCCCTTGAAGAATTCACCTGCCATTCATCATACCCCCTCTTTTCTTTGTTTCATCATCTTCTCTATCTCCCTCATCATCCAAGGAGCCCTTGCTTTGGTTCCCTTACCCTTCCCTCTTGTTGGAATGCACCTAGCTTGTACTTGGAACATCTCCTCCTTAAAGATCACCCATTGCTCCGTTAGTTCTTCCTGTCAGTCTTTGGTTCCATTTTACCCTGGCTAGATCCTTCCGCATCCCATTGAAGATAGCCTTGTTCCAGTTTAGAAGTTCCACTCTAGATTGTTCCTTGCTCCTCTCCATTGCTAATCTAAATCTTATGATACGATGATCACTCATACCCAAGTGTTCTCCCACAGACACTTGGTCGACCTGGCCCACCTCATTCCCCAGCACCAGATCCAGCAATGCCTCCTTTCTAGTTGGGCCAAGAATATACTGGTCAAGGAAATATTCCTGAACAGATTTCAGAAATTCCTCCCCCTCCTTTCCCTTTACCCAAGCATTATCCCAATCGATATTTAGGTAATTAAAGTCCCGCAATATCACCACTCTATAGCTCTTGCATAATTTCTGCAATTTCCCTGAAGATTTGCTCCTCTACCTCCCTCTCAATATTTGGAGGCCTGTAGAATACCCCCAATAGCGTGATTGTACCCTTTTTGCTCCTCAACTATAACCAAATGGAATCTATCCTTGTCCCCTCAAGAACATCCTCCCTTTCCAACACTACAATGTCTTCCTTAATCAGCACTGCCACCCTACCGACCTTTTTTCCTTCCCTATCTTTTCTGAACACCTTGTACCCTTGAATATTAAGTGCTCAGTCCTCACCGTTTTTAAGCCACATTTCCGTTATTGCCACAACATTATATTGACACACGACTAATTGTGCTTGTAGCTCACCAACCTTATTCACCACACTTTGTGCGTTTACGTACATGCATTCTAAACCCATTCTTGAATTTTTCGTAGTCTTTTTTAGTCTGCTCCTATCTAATATGGTACTACTACTGCCTCTAGTACTACTTTCTTCTCTAGTACTATCCAACACACTCACTC
This sequence comes from Squalus acanthias, assembly GCA_030390025.1. Taxonomy (NCBI): domain Eukaryota; kingdom Metazoa; phylum Chordata; class Chondrichthyes; order Squaliformes; family Squalidae; genus Squalus; species Squalus acanthias. The sequence goes on from JASTWF010000044.1 coordinate 2,780,554, forward strand.
TTTTATGCACCTTATTCCTCTTTTCCACTCCTATATGCTGGTGCCCATCCCCCTGCCAAGCTAGTTTAAACCCTCCCCAACAGCACTAGCAAACCTCCCTGCGAGAATATTGGTCCCGGCTCTGTTGAGGTGTAACTCGTCCGGCTTGTACAGGTCCCACCTTCCCCAGAAATGGACCCAATGCCTCAGAAATCTAAAGCCCTCCCTCCTTCACCATCTCTCCAGCCACATATTCATCTGTTCTATCCTCGTCTTCCTGTACTCACTAGCACGTGGCACCGGGAGTAATCCGGAGATTGCTACCTTTGAGGTCCTGCTTTTTAATCTCTCTCCTAGCTCCCGATAGTCTGCCTGCAGGACCTCATCCTTCTTTCTGCCTATGTCATTGATACCGATATGGACAACGACCTCTGGCTGTTCATTCTCCCCCTTCAGAGTGTCCTGCAGCTGCTCAGTGACATCCTTGACCCTGGCACCAGGGAGGCCACATACTATCCTGGAGTCACGTCTGCGTCCACAGAAACGCCTGTCTGTTCCACTAACCAATGAATCCCCTATCATTATTGCTCTTCCACTCTCCTGCCTCCCCCCCCCCCCACCTGTGGTGCCGTGGCCTTGGCTCTGGCTGCTCTCCCCATCACCCCCACCAGTTTCCAGAACTGTGAACCGGTTAGCGAGCAAGATGCACTCTGGGGATTCCAGCCCTACCTGCCTGGTCCTCCTTCTCTGTCTGGGGATAGGCTGTCAACCAAAATCTACCGGGAACGGTAGCATAGTGGTTATGTTACTGGACTAATAATCTAGGAGACATGAATTCGTAATCCCACCACGGCAGCTGGGGAATTTAAATTCAGTTAATTAAATAAGTCTGTAATAAAAAGCTAATATCAGTAAGAAAGAAAGAAAGACTTGCATTTATATAGCGCCTTTCACGACTACCGGACATCTCAAAGCACTTTACAGCCAATAAAGTACTTTTGAAGTGTAGTCACTGTTGTAATGTGGGAAATGCGGCAGCCAATTTGCGCACAGCAAGCTCCCACAAACAACAAACAGATAATCAGTAATGGTGACCATGAAACTATCGGATTGTCGTAAAAACCCATCTGGTTCACCAATGCCCTTTAGGGAAGGAAATCTGCCGTCCTTACCCTGTCTGGTCTACATGTGACTCCAGACCCATAGCAATGAGGTTGGCTCTTAAATGCCCTCTGAAATGGCCCAGCAAGCCACTCAGTTGTACCAAACCGCTACGACAAAGTCACTGTGGGAGTACCTTCACCACAGGACTGCAGCGGTTCAAGAGGCGGCTCACCACCACCTTCTCAAGGGCAATTAGGGATGGCCAATAAATGCTGGCCTTGCCAGTGACACCCACATACTGTGAATGAATAAAAAAAAGCTCATTGACTGCTACAGCTACCTTGATTACACTTCCTCTCACCCTGTTTCCGGTAAGGACTCCCCTTACTCCCAGTTTCTCCATCTCCGTCGCATCTGTTCTGATGATGCCACATTTCATACCAGTGCTTCTGATATGTCTTCCTTTTTACTCAACCGAGGATTCCCCTCCACCGTGGTTGACTTGGCTCTCGACCGTGTCCATTCTATTTCCCGCACTTCTGCTCTCACCCCTTCCCCTCCCTTCCAGAACCACGATAGGGCTCCCCTTGTCCTCACCTTTCACCCCACCTCCACATTCAATGTATCATCTTCCGCCATTTCTGCCACCTCCAGCGTGATCCCACCACAAAACACATCTTCCCCTGCCCTCCCCTTTCAGCATTCCGAAGGGACCGCTCCCTCCATGACACCCTGGTCCATTCCTTTTTACCTTGCACCATCATCCCTTTTGTCATTAAATCTCTCCTCCATTCCATCCTATCACAGACCTTCCCATTTGTTCTTTCCTCCCCTCCCCCCTTTCCCTGCCTCTGTATTTGCTCAAAACCTGTTACAGCTCTAACTTTTCCAGTTCTGATGAAAGGTCATTGACCTGAAACATTAACTCTGATTTTTCTCTCCACAGATGCTGCCTGCTGCGTATTTCCAGCATTTACTGTTTTTATTTCAGATTTCCAGCATCCGCAGTACTTTGCTTTTGTACGCCAATAAACACTCAGTGCTCACGACTGCTTTCTGACCTCCCTCTGGGAAAGGCTGTGTTCAGGGTACTTGTGGTGAGAGGCTAATTTGTGCACTTTGGTGGTATTGAGTGTACAATACTTGGCCCGCCTCCCATCTTCCACCCTCCATAAACTACAGGTCATCCAAAACTCTGCTGCCCATGTCCTAACTCGCACCACGTCCCATTCACCATCATCCCTGTGCTCGCTGACCTACATTGGCTCCCAACGTTAAGAAATTACTCAATTTTAAAATTCTCATCCTTGTTTTAAAATCCTTCCATGGCTTCGACCCTCCCTATCTCTGTAACCTACTCCAGCCCAACAACCCTCCAAGATAGCTGCATTCCTCCAATTCTGGCCTCTTGCACATCCCTGATGTTAATCGCTTCACCATTGGTGGCCGTGTCTTCAGCTGCCGAGGCCCTAAGCTCTGGAATTCCCTTCCTAAACCTCTCCGCCTCTCCTACCTCTCTTTCCTCCTTTAAGACGCTCCTTAAAACCTAACTCCTTGACCAAGCTTCTGCACTAATACCTCTTTATGTGGCTCGGTGTCAAATTTTGTTTGATAACGCTCCTGTGAAGCACCTTGGGATGTTTTACTATGTTAAAGGCGCTATATAAATGCAAGTTTTGTTGTTGTTGAGATTCAAGGTCAGGATGGGTGGTGCCATGCTGCCTTAGATTGGACCTCGGATGAGGAGCATGGTGACCATCAGTAACAGCAACAGCCCGCTGTGGAGTGACCTGCAGTTGATCAGCCACAGCAGACAGCAGAGCAGCAGCAGAGAGGTCGAGCTCGCAGGAGACACTACCCGCGTACCAAGCTGTACAGGCAGAGGCTGAGCTTCCTTCACCTCTCAGAAGAGCAGTGCTTCCGTAGGCTCAGGTTGTCACGTCAGGTGGTGGCAGACATCTGCAGCCTCCGAGAAGAGGACCTGCTCCCTTCTGGACCTGGTGGCCATGCGTTACCAGTGGCTGTGAATGTCACCACTGCCCTCAACTTTTTAGTCTCCGGCTCCTTCCAGGACTCTGCCGGAGACACATGCAGTATTGCCCAGTCAGCCGCCCAAAAATGCATAAGGCAGGTGAGCGATGGCTTGTTTGCCAGGACTGGCAATTATGTGAACTTCGCCTGTGATGATGCCAATCAGAATGAGCGTGTGCTCGGGTTTGCGTCTCTATCTGTTTTCCCTAGTTGCAAGATGTCATTGACCGCACACCCCACATCACCCAGGAGTATTTGTGAGCTGCAAGGGATTCCACTCCATCAATGTGCAGCTGGCGTGCAACCAGAAGAATAGGTTTCTGCAGGTTGTGCCAGATTCCTGGGGAGCTGCCGTGATGCTTTCATCAGTCGAAGCTACCCGACCTTTTTGAAAAGAAAAGACTTGCATTTATATAGCGCCTTTCACCACCACCGGACGTCCCTAAGCGCTTTACAGCCAATGAAGTACTATTTGAAGTGTAATCACTGTTGTAATGTGGGAAACGCGGCAGCCAATTTGCGCACAGCAAGCTCCCACAAACAGCAATGTGATAATGACCAGATCATCTGTTTTTGTGATGTTGGTTGAGGGATAAACATTGGCCAGGACACCGGGGAGAGCCCCCCTGCTCTTCTTTGAAATAGTGCCCTGGGATCTTTCACGTCTGCCTGAGAGGGCAGACGGGGCCTCGGTTTAACGTCTCACCCGAAAGGCAGCATCTCTGACAGTGCAGCGCTCACTCAGTACTGCACTGGAGTGTCAGCCTAGATTTTTGTGCTCAAGTCTCTGGAGTGGGATTTGAACCCAGACTCAGAGACGAGAGTGTGACCCACTGAGCCAAGGCTGACACTGTGAACCTGCAAACAGACTGAAGGGGTGGCTGCCAGGAGACAAGGGATACCCACTTCAAACTAGGCTGATGACACCCATCAGAAACTCAACCAATGAAGCTCAAGGGCAGTGTAATGACAGCCATATGACAACCAGATATGTCATTGAGCCAGCGATCGGCATGCTCATGATGTGCTTCAAATGCCTGGATAGATGTGCAGGTGCCGTTCAGTATGCACCAACCAGGGTCTCCAGAATAAGGAAGCGGAAGAGGAGGAGGAAGAGGAAGAGGGGGAGCAAGATCCAACCCCAAAGCAGCACCAGCCACTCACATTGCTGCCCAGGATGCCAGAGATTCAGTTAGTCACGACCACTGGATCGATGTAACAATCACATCAAATGGCCACTCTCACCCCCCACCACCCCAATCCCACTGACACAAAGCAGTCCTGTAAACACCCACCCACACATTGAACATCCCCCAATGGTCCCCATCAGTTCATGTCTTCCCATTCATCAACAAGCAACTGAAAAGGTGAGTTGCCACCCAGCAACCAAGAATGGGAAACACGGGAAAGTGGTGCAAACTAATAAATGTTATCTGATTCTACTAAACAATGGAAACTTAACATAACATGTTCTCATACCCCCGTGTGCATACCCTAGTGCAACTACAAAGCTTTGCTCTTCCTTTTCCTACTGCTCCTTTGTGGTGCAGCCCCTGTGGCTTCAGCAGAGTTGAGGCAGGCTGCTCCAATCCCTGCTCTGAAAACTGAGATGCTCTTGGCCGATGAGCTTTGGGTTTTGGAGCCCGTGAGGACACCGCCAAAGACTGCTCCACCTGCACCTGTGCAGGGGCAGACTCGGCCATCGGGAGACGAGGCAGCATGTGGGGCACTGACTGAGTGGGGGGCAACGGGAGAGAAGTGGGAGCACTTTGAGTGGAGTTCCCACTTCCATGTCCCCTTTCGCCATCATCCCTCTCATGGGTCAGCCACACTTCACTGCTGCCACTCTGCTGGAGGGCACTTTGGTCCAGATCAGTGTGGCGCTGTATGGCCAAGGTTAGGGTATCTGTCATCCTATTTAAGGCGGCAGACATGTTGGTATCCAGAGTCTGCACGGCCGTGGTCTAGGCCTGCATGGACTCGTGTTTGTCACGTTTGATGTTCCACGCAGTTGGCTGCTCTATCCATGGAAGAAGACATCCTCACAATGCCCTGCGACATCCTCCCACTCATGCTTGAGCCGGACTCCTCCATTCTCTCTGTAATCGTGGGCTGTGTGCCTGGAAGGCCTGTCAGTGCATCGCACATTCTCTGCGGCTGCTCAATGATTATTGATGGCCCCTGGGGTACAGCCTCTGTGTCCAGCTGAGCAGAGTTTGGAGAGGGCTTTGCCCTCCGACACGGACTCTCCACATCTGTCCCTGCCACCACCGTCTGCTCTTGCTCACTTGTGAAATCTGAGTCACCAGGTGAAACTATCTGTCTAACTGGCCCCACCGAAGTGCGAGTATCTGAGCTGGTGCATGGTCTGCACGAGTCCTGTGATGGTGCTCCCTCAGAAGGAATCAGCTCCTCTGAGGATTCGTCATCCCAAGGTCCACTGACTGCTGCTGTACACGTGAAGGCCCTGTCAGAGAGAAAAGACATGAATGAGTCCTGGCAAGGTAAGAATGTGGCAACTTATCATGATGAAGATGATCATATTTCACTCACTGTTGAAATCAAGTCAACATGGCTGAGTGTTGTATGAGATGTGAGTTGCTGATATTTAATGTGTCACCAGGCAGCTGGGAAGTTACCATCTCCCCATTTCTGATGGCCTGGGACACCAAAACTCCACTGATCTCCAGCGCTCCCTCCTCTGGCTCTCTCCATCTCCCTAGTGTCCTGTGCTCTCTTCTCCTGCAATGGGGGAAAGAACAGACCTGTGAGTGAGTGTAATGGCATGTGTTCACCCGATGGACGCAGTGCATTTGGTGAGGGTGACTATCAGGGAGAGGCATGAAATTGCATAAGGATGAGGGTGAGTGCAGTGGGGAATGGATAGATGGGGATGTGAGGAAGTGCACAGAAAGAGAAGGATGGGTGCATTTGCAAGGTAAATGGGTGTGAGGAGTGATGTGATGGAGTAGGCTTGTCAAGGCAGTGTGAGGGGGTTGGGGTGATGCACACAGCAGGATGTAGGTGAATGTGGAACTGTACGCACCTTTCCTGACCTGGTTAGGTCATTAATGCGCTTCCTGCACTGAATCCAGGAGCGTGGCTCAAGGCTCCTGCTGCTGACCAGCTCCACCCATGCCTTCTTTGTGTCAGCAGCAGGTTTCTTCCGCCCATTGCTGGGGAAGAGTATCTCCCTCCGGCTCCTCAGTGCCCCCAGCAGTACATCAAGGGAGGCATCATTAAAGCGGGCGCAGCCTTTGAGCTTCCTGAATCCATTGTCACACCTTGTCTTCTCTTGCTTCCAACTCCAAACTCCGCCAAATTCCATCTTTGGTTTGGCCCTTTAACCACTGGAGTTGAGATCGCATCACGCGGGTCCTCATCATGCCCGGTGCCATGCAATCAACGCCAAACACAGAGTAAAATGATAACGAGGTGGCTGCATTAAAATACCACAGACTGAAACTTCTTCCAAGTTCCGCTCCCGATATCACCACCGCCCCCCCCCCCCCCCGCGCCCCCACCCCCGCTCTGAATGCGTCTCTGAGTTATTATCGGGGCCATCGAGACATACGAACAGGAGGAGGCCATTTAGCCCCGAGAGCCTGTTTTGCCTTTCAATTAGACCATGGCTTATCTGTATCTTAACCCCATCTACCAGCTTTGGTTCCATAACCCTTAATACCCTTGTCTAACAAAAATCTAGCAATCTCAGTTTTGAAATTTTCTATTGACCGCCAGCCTCAACAGCTTTTTGGGGAGAGAGTTCCAGATTTCCACTAAAACAAAAGCAAAATATTATAGCTGTTGGAATTCTGAAATAAAAACAGTAAAAGCTGGAAATACTCAGCAGGTCAGGCAGCATTTGTGGAGAGAGAAACAGAGTCAATGTTTCAGGTCGATGACCTTTCATCTCTCACCACAGAAGCTACCTGGCCTGCTGAGCATTTCCAGCATTTTCTGTTTTTGTTCCAGATTTCCTCTCTCAGCCCTGAGTGCCCCTCGGGGATCAGGGTCTGGGGGTCCCTCGGGGATCAGGGTCTGGGGGTCCCTCGGGGATCAGGGTCTGGGGGTCCCTCGGGGATCAGGGTCTGGGGGCTTGACTTACCCAGCCTTAGGGAAAACTCGTAGAAGCTCTTCAGCTTGCCAACTAGTGGGCACACGGCATCCCACGCCTTCTGCTGCATCTGCCCATCACTGGGGTTCTGTATGGCCTAGAAGCACAGTGTTACCAGAGTTAGACTGACCGGCCTGGTAGAGTGGCTCCAGAGTTAGACTGGCCGGCCTGGCAGTGTGGCTCCAGAGTTAGACTGACCAGCCTGGCAGTGTGGCTCCAGAGTTAGACCGACCAGCCTGGCAGTGTGGCTCCAGAGTTAGACTGTCATCAGACATAGTTGCCTGGCAATAACACCTGGCAGCTGGTGGGTTCTCCGAGAGTGAGAGTTGCTCTGGACGATAAACAGTCAAATCAACAAAGAATGTCGCCAGAACCTGGAGTAGGGAGAGGGTGGGACTGCGGATTGGGGATCGGGATGGGGGATTGGGGATCTGGGATCGTGATTGGGGATCAGGGGATTGGAGTTTGGGGATCGGGGATCGGGATCGGGGATCACGGATTGGGATTGGGATTGGGATTGGGGTTCGGGATTGGGGACTCGGGATTCAGGATCGGGAATCGGAATTGGGGATCATGGATTGGGATTGGGGATCGTGGATTGGGATTGGGGATTGGGATTGGGGTTCGGGGATTTGGGATTGGAATGGGGATTGGGATTGGGGTGTGGGGATTGGAGATTGGGATTGGGGGTCGGGGATTGGGATTGGGGATCGGGATTCGGGGATTTGGGATTGGGATGGGGATTGGGATTGGGGATCGGGGATTGGGATTGGGGACTGCGGACTAGGGGTTTGTGTTGTTGTCTAGGTTGGGGTCTGGGCTGGGGCTGCTCTCCACTCGATGCTGAAATGTGCCTCTTACCTGGCGGATCTCTTGCCCGGCCCCAGTGTAGACCTGGAGCTGTGCCAGGATGTCCCGAGCTTCCTCCAGGGCCGTATTCACCTGGTTCCACAGCTCAGCCTCCACCTCTGTTGGTTGTGCATCTATAAAGCAGAAAAAGAAGAGCATTAGAATGTGGCCTGGCACCAATCCTGACCTGACCCTCACCAATAGGAACAGGAGTAGGCCATTCAGCCCCTCGGGCCTACTCCGCCATTCTATGAGATCAGTGGCCGATCTGTACCCCAACTCCATTTAGCTCCATATCCCTCAATTCTCTTACCAAACAAAAATCTATTGACAACAAAAGCAAAATATTGCGAATGTTGAAAATCTGCAATAAAAACAGAAAGTGTTGGAAATACTCAGCAGGTCAGGCATCATCTGTGGAAAGAGAAACAGAGTTAACGTTTCAGGTCAATTAGCTTTTGTCAGAACTGGGAAAGTTAGGGATGTAACAGGTTTTATGCAGGTGCAAGGGCAGGGAAAGGGGGGAGGGGAGGAAAGAACAAAAGGGAAGGTCTGTGATTGGGTGGAAGGCAGGAGAGATTAAATGACAAAAGTTATGATGGTGCGAGGCAAAAGGGGATGGTAATGGGACAAGTTAAGAAACAAAAGATGGGTCTAGAGGAGGTGTAAATGACCACAACAGAATCATTACTAACAGCTGCTGTCTGAAAAACTGGGAGCAGTGGTTATGATCTGAATTTATTGAACTCAGTGATGAGTCCGGAAAGTTCTAAAATGCCTAATCGAAAGATGAGGTGCTGTTCCTCGAGCTTCCGTTGAGCTTCATTGGAACAGTGTAGGAGGCCGAGGTCAGAGTGGGAGTGGGACAGAGAATTAAAATGGCAAACGACCGGAAGCTCAGGGTCAATGTAGAGGAGACTGCATCACGAGCAGCGAATACAGTTTACTAAACTGAAAGAAGTACAAGTAATTCGCTGTTTCACCTAGAAGCAGTGTTTGGGGGCCTTGGATGTGGGAAGGGAGGAGGTGAAAGGGCAGGTGATGCATCTCCTGCGCTTGCATGGAAAGGTGCCGGGCGAAGGGGAGGGAGTGTTGGGGGTGATGGAAGAGTGGACCAGGGTGTCGCGGAGGGAACGGTCCCTTTGGAATGCTGAAAGGGGAGGGGAGGCATTGCGCTGGAGGTGGCGGAAATGGCGCAGGATGATCCGTTGAATGCGGTGGCTGGTGGAGTGGAAGGTGAGGACCAAGGGTGGTTCTGGGAGGGAGGGGAGTGGGTGAGAAATGCGGGAAATGAGATGAACATGGTCTTGAAAGAGAGTGGTCTGCACAGAGTGGCCTTAAACAGAGTGCTTCTAAACAGTGTTAAAGTTGGGAATTTGGAGAGAGTGGGAATTCGGAGCAGAGGGGGAATTCGGAGCAGAGGGGGAAGGAGGTGCTGCTTTTTACCTCCAATACTTGTAATGCTTTGTGTTACAGGTAAATATTTAATTTAATCGATATATAACTTCAACTAGATCAAGTAATTAGTTAAACAACTAAACTACAAGCTAAGTTAATTAAATACATAAACTTTAATTAATTAAATAAATTAAACAAGGTTATAAAGGGATGGCAGTGCAGGTGGTGTGCCGCAACTGCAGCATGTGGGAGTTTGTGGAGAGCATTGTGATCCCGAGCAACCACATTTGCAGTAAGTGCCTGCATCTTGAGGAACTTCAGCTCAGAGTCCGAGGTGCAGACATTGCAGGGCATCAGGGATGGGGAGAGTTACCTGGACACTTTGATCCAGGAGGCAGTCACACCCCTTAGGCTAGGTAATAGTACAGGTCTGGTGAGTGGTCAGGGACAGGAGGATGTGACTGCAACTCAGGCAGGTAAGGGGACCCCAGGTGCAGTGCTGGAGGAGCCTCAGCCTTTGTCCTTATCCAACATGTATGAGGTTCTTGCTGCCTGTTTGGATGAGGGCAAAGTCTGCAGGGTGGATGAGCAAACTGACCACAGCACCGTGGTACAGGAGGCCATTCAAGTGCGGGGAGTGAAAAGGAATGATGTAGTGGTAGGGGACAGTATAGTCCAATACTCAATACTCAGTCCCTCCCCAACTGTGGGGGAGACGTCCCTGAAAACCCCCGTGGTTAGTAAAACCATGGTTGGCAAATACAGTATAAACGTTCAAAATTCACTGCCGCAGTCGGCAAAAGTTGTCGCAGAGAGGAAACCGTGTATACTTGAAATCCACGTATGGCAAAACTGGGGTTGGGGCGGGATTCCTGTACAATAGAGACTGTTCTCTGTAGCCATGACCGGGAGTTCCGAAGGCTGTGTTGCCTGGCCAGGGTTAAGGATATCTCCTCGTGGCTGGAGAAGAATTTGGAGTGGGAGGGGGAGGATCCAGTTGTCGTGGGCCACGTAGGAACCAACAAAATAGGTTCAACTTGGAATGAGTCTCTGCTGACAGAGTTTGAGGAGCTAGGGTCCAAATTAAAATGCAGAACTTCTTGGTAATAATATATGGATTGTTACCTGAGCCACGCGCAAATTGGCATAGCGACAAGCGGATCAGCGAGTTAAATGCGTGGCTCAAAGATTGGTGTGGGAGAAATGGGTTTCGATTCATGGGGTACTGGGGAAAAGAGGGAGCTGTTCCATTGGGACGGGCTACACGTAAACCGGGCTGGGGCCAGTGTCCTGGTGAATCAAATAACTAGGGCTGTAGATAGGGCTTTAAATTAAAAAGGTGGGGAGATGTGTCAGGTGAGGGGAAATTTAGAAATCTAAAGAGAAATGTCAAGGCAATGGAGCAGTGTAGCAATTTGAGTAAAGATAAGCAGAGTGTGACAGGAAGGGACAGAGAGTGTAACAGTAATAGTGCATCAACGAATAAGGTGAAAGCAGGGAATAATGGTAAAAAGTTAAATTAAAGGCTCTTTATCTAAATGCATGAAACATTCATAACAAGATAGACGAATTAGTGGCACAAATAGAGATAAATGGGTTTGATCTAATAGCCATTACAGTGACGTGATTGCAAGGTGACCAAGGTTGGGAACTAAATATTCCAGGGTATTTGACGTTTCGAAAAGACAGGCAGAATGGAAAATGAGGGGTGGGGGTAGCCCTGATAATAAAGGATGACATAAGGACTGTAGTGAGAAAGGATCTCGGCTCGGACGATCAGGAAGTAGAATCAGTATGGGTGGAGATAAGAAATAACAAGGGGCAGAAAACACTGGTGGGAGTAGTTTATAGGTCCCCAAATAGTAGCTATACCGTTAGACAGAGTATTAATCAAGAAATAATAGGAGCTTGTAAGAAAGGTAATGCAATAATTGTGGAGGACTTTAATCTTCATATAGAACGGGCAAATCAAATTGGCAAAGGTAGTCTGGAGGACCAGTTCATGGAATGCAATCACGACCGTTTCCTAGAACAATACGTTGTGGAACCAACCAGGGAACAGACTATTTTAGATCTTGTTTTGTGTAATGAGACAGTAATCTCGTAGTAAAGGATCCTCTGGGGCAGAGTGATCATAATATGATGGAATTTCACATTGAGTTGGATAGTGAAATACTTCAGTCAGAAATGAGAGTCTTAAAATTAAATAAAGCCAATTACATAGGTATGAGGGGCGCGTTGGCTAAGGTAGATTGGGAAATTAGATTAAAAAGTATGACAGTAGATAAGCAGTGGCAAACATTTAAAGAAATACTCCAAAATTCTCAATGAATATACATTCCATTGACAAATAAAAACTCCACGGGGAAAGTGATCCATCCGTGACTAACTAAAGAAGTTAAGGATAGTATTAGATCAAAAGAGGCTTATAATTTTGCGAAGAATAGTAGTAAGCCTGAGGATTGGGAGAGCTTTAGAAACCTACAAAGGATGACCAAAAAATTGATAAAAAGGGAGAAAATAGAATGAGTGTAAACTAGCAAGAAATATAAAAAACGATTGTAAGAGCTTCTTTAATCAAGTATGTAAAAAGGAAGGGTCTAGCAAAAGTAAGTTTGATCCCTCAGAGGCCGAGACAGGGGAAATTATATTGGGAATAAGGAAATGGCAGAGACTTCAAACAAATATTTTGTATCTGTTTTCACAAAAGAAGACACAAAAAGCATACCAAAAATAGTGGAGAACTAAGGGGCTAGAGAGTTGTGAATCTTTGGAATTCTCTACCCCAGAGGGCTGTGGATGCGGAATCGTTGAGTATATTCAAGGCTGAGATAGATAGATTTTGGAGCTCTAAGGGAATCAAGGGATATGGGGATAGGGCGGGAAAGTGGAGTTGCGGTCGAAGATCAGCCATGATCTTATTGAATGGCGGAGCAGGCTTGAGGGGCCGTATGGCCAACTCCTGCTCCTAATTCTTATGTTCTTATTTTCTTATGATAGCTCCAATTGACCCCCAGCATCCACAGCCTTTTGGGGGGAGAGAGTTCCAGATTTCCACTACCCTTTGTGTGAAGGAGTGCTTCCTGACATCACCCCTGAATGACCTAGCTCTAATTTTAAGATGATGTGCAAACATGGAGTAACCTGAGCCAATCTGAACCAAACTAGCAACTACATGTGCCACACCTGGACAACCTTTGCTAACATTTACCAAACCATGGCCAACCTAGGCCAAACTCGCACGAACCTGGGAAAACGTGGACTAATCCGAGTGAATGCAAAGGAACTTGGGCCAAATCTGGAGCAAGATTTTCATTGTGAATATAACAACAATAATAATTGTTTGCATTTATATAGCGCCTTTAATGAAGTAAAACATCCCAAGGCACTGCACAGGAGTGTTATCAAATTAAATTTGACACCGAGCCACATAAGGAGATATTAGGGCAAAGGACCAAAAGCTTGGTCAAAGAGGAAAATTTTAAGGAGAGTCTTAAAGGAGGAGAGAGAGGTAGAGAGGTGGAGAGGTTTACAGAGGGAATTGCAGACCTTAGATCTGAGGCAGCTGAATGCACAGCCGCCAATGGTGGACGGATGAAAATTGGGGATATGCAAGGGACCAGAATTGGAGTAGCGCAGAGCTCTAGTGGGTCGTAGGGCTGGAGGAGGTTACAGAGATAGGGAGGGGCAAGGCCATGGAGGGAGTTGAAAACAAGGATAAGAATTTTTAACTTGAGGCATTGCCAGACTGGGAGCCAATGTAGGTCAGTGAGAACATAGATGATGGGTGAATGGGACTTAGAACATAAGAACATAAGAACTAGGAGCTGGAGTAGGCCATTTGGCCCTTTGAGCCTGCTCCGCCATTCAACAAGATCATGGCTGATCTTCTACCTTAACTCCACCTTCCCACATTATCCCCATATCCCTTAATTCCCTTAGTTCCCAAAAATTTATCGACCTCTGTCTTGAATATACTCAACGACTGAGCATCCACAGATCTCTGGGGTAGAGAATTCCAAAGATTCACAACCCTTTGAGTGAAGAAATTTCTCCTCATCTCAGTCCTAAATGGCTGACCCCTTATTCTGAGACTGTGACCCCTAGTTCTAGATTCCCCAGCCAGGGAAAACATCCTCCCAACATCTACCCTGTCAAGACTCTTAAGAATTTTATATGTTTCGATGAGATCACCTCTCATTCTTCCAAACTCCAGGGGATATAGGCATAGTCTACTCAATCCCTCCTCATAGGACAATCCCCTCATCTCAGGAACCAGTCTAGTGAACCTTCGTTGCACTCCTCGAAGGCAAGTATGTCTTTTCTTAGGTAAGGAGACCAGAACTGTGCACAATACACCAGGTGTGGCCTCACCAATTCCCTGTATAATTGTCGTAAGACTTCTTTACTCTTATACTCTAATCCCTTTGTAACAAAAGCTAACATCCCATTTGTTTTCCTAATTGCTTGCTGTACCTGCATGTTAACTTTCTGTGATTCATGTACAAGGACACCCAGGTCCCTCTGAATGCAAACATTACCCAGTGTCTCGCCATTCAAAAAATTCTGCTTTTTTGTTTTTCCTACCAACGTGGATAGCTTCACAGTTCCCCACATTGTATTCCATTTGCCATGTTCTTGCCCATGCAGTCAACCTGTTTATATCTCTTTGCGTCCTCCTCACAGCTTACTTTCCCACCTAACTCTGTATCATCAGCAAATTTGGATATGTTACACTCAGTCTCTTCAGCTAAGTCATTAATATAGATTGTAAATAGCTGAGGCCCAAGTACTGACTGATCCTTGCGGTACCCCGCTAGTTACAGCCTGCCAACCTGAAAAAGTCCCGCTTATTCCCACTCTCTGTTTTTTGTCCCTTAACCAATCCTCAATCCATGCTAATATATTACCCCCAATACTATGAGTCCTAATTTTGTGTAATAACCTCTTGTGTGACACCTTATCGAATGCTTTTTGAAAATCCAAATACACCACAACCACTGGTTCCCACTTTTCCATCCTATTAGTTACATTTTCGAAAAACTCTAACAGATTTGTCAAACATGATTTCCCTTTCATAAAACCATGTTGACTCTGCCTAATCATATTACGATTTTCTAAGTGTGCTGTTACCTGTCCCGAATAATAGATTCTAGCATTTTGCCTACTACTGATGTCAGGTTAACTGGCCTATAGTTCCCTGTTTTTTCTCTTCCTCCTTTCTTAAATAGCAGGGTTATGTTCGCTACCTTCCAATCCTTGGGACTGTTCTAAAATCTAGGGAATTCTGGAAGATTAATGCCAGTGCATCCACTATCTCTGCAGCTACCTCTTTTAAAACCCTAGGATGCAGGTCGTCAGGTCCTGGGGATTTTTCGCCACTTAGTCTCATTAATTTCTCCAGTACTATGTCTTTACTTGTACTGATTTCTTTAAGTTCCTCATTCTCTCTAGACCCTTGGTTCCCCATTATTTCCGGAATGTTTTTTGTGTCTTCTACAAAAAACATTCCGGAAATAATGGGGAACCAAGGTGCGAGTTAGAATATGGGCAGCAGTGCTTTGGTTGACCTCAAGTTTACGGAGGGTAGAACGTGGGAGGTCAGCCAGGAGAGCATCGGAACATAGGAACAAAGGAACAGGAGGAGGCCATTGAGCCCCTCGAGCTTGTTCCGCCATTCAACGACATCATGGCTGATCTGCGACCTAACTCCATATACCCGCCTTTGGCCCATATCCCTTAATACCTTTGGTTAACAAAAATCTATCAGTCTCAGATTTAAAATTAACAACTGATCTAGCATCAATTGCTATTTGCAGAAGAGAGTTCCAAACTTCTACCACCCTTTGTGTGTAGAAGTGTTTCCTAATTTCACTCCTGAAAGGTCTGGCTCTAATTTTTAGACTATGCCCCCTAGTCCTAGAATCCCCAACCAGCGGAAATAGTTTCTCTCGATCTACCCTATCTGTTCCCCTTAAAATCTTGGAAACTTCAATCAGATCACTCCTTAACCTTCTAAATTCTAAGGAATACAACCCTAATTTGTGTAATAGCTCCTCGTAACTTAACCCTTGGAGTCCGGGTATCATTCTGGTAAACCTACGCTGCACTCCCTCCAAGGCCAATATATCCTTCCTAAGGTGTGGTGCCCAGAACTGCTCACAGTACTCCAGGTGTGGTCTAACCCGGGATTTGTATAGCTGCAGCATAACTTCTACCCCTTGTACTCTAGTCCTCTAGATGTAAAGGCCAGCATTCTATTGGCCTTTTTGATTATTTTTCTGTACCTGTTCATGACATTTTAATGATCGATGTACCTGGACCCCCAAGTCTCTTTGGACCTCCACTGTTTTTAGCCTTTCACCATTTAGAAAGTACCCTGTTCTATCCTTTTTAGGTCCAAAGTGGATGACCTCACATTTGCTTACATTGAAATCCATTTGCCACAGTTTTGCCCATTCACTTAATCTGTCGATATCCCTTTGTAATTTTTGGTTCCATCTACACTGCCTACAATGCCGTCTATCTTTGTGTCATCGACAAATTTGGATGTTTGACTTTCTATGCCATCATCAAAGTCGTTAATAAATACTGTGAATAGTTGAGGCCCCAACACAGATCCCTGCGGGACACCACTAGTCACATCCTGCCAATTAGAGTACTTGTCCATTATCCCTACTCTCTGTCTCCTGCCGCTCAGCCAATTTCCTAACCAGGTCAATAATTTGCCCTCAATTCCGTGGGCTTCTACTTTAGTTAACAGTCTCTTATGTGGGACTTTATCAAATGCCTTCTGGAAGTCCATATAAATAACATCCATAGACATTCCCCTGTTCACTACTTTCGTCACCTCTTCAAAAAATTCAATCAGGTTTGTCAGGCTTGTCCTATCTTTCACAAATCCATGCTGGCTCTCTCTGATCAACTGAACATTTTCGAGATATTCAGTCTCCCTATCCTTAATTATAGACTCTAGTAATTTCCTGACAACAGATGTTAGGCTAACTGGTCTATAATTCCTTGGATTCCCTCTCTCACCATTCTTAAATAGTGGAGTGACATGCACAATTCTCCAATCTAAATGAAAGGTTCCTGAATTGAGAGAACTTTGGAAAATTATAGTTAGGGCATCTACAATGTGCTCACCTACCTCCTTTAAAACCCTGGGATGGAAATCATCTGGTCCTGGGGATTTGTCACTCTTTAGTGCCATTATTTTCTTCATTACTGTTATTTTATTTACATTAAATTTATTGAGTCCCTGTCCCCGATTTAATTTCCTTGGGATTTCTGGCATGCTATCCTCTTCCTCTACTGTAAATACTGACGCAAAGTAATTATTCAACATGTCCACCATTTCCTTATTATCATTGACAATATCACCACTTCCAGTTTTTAAGGGGCCAACATTGCTCCTGACTACCCTCTTTTTCCTAATATAATTGTAAAAAAGGTGTTGATTTTGATATCCATTGCAAGTTTCCTTTCATACTCCCTTTTTGTAGCTCTTACCATCTGTTTTGTGACCCTTTGAGAGCATTGAAATAGTCATGTCTAGAATTAACAAAGGCATGGATGAGGGTTTCAGCTGAGGCAGGGGCGGAGTTGGGTGATGTTACGGAGGTGGAAGCAGGCGGTCTTGTTGATGGAGGGGATGTGCGGTTGGAAGCTCAACTCAGGGTCAAATAGGACGAACAGTCTGGTTCAGCCTCAGACAGCTCTCAGGGAGAGAGATAGTCAGTGGCCAGGGAGAGAGATAGTTAGTGGCCAGGGAGAGAGACAGTCAGTGGCCAGGGAGAGAGATAGTCAGTGGCCAGGGAGAGAGATAGTTAGTGGCCAGGGAGAGAGATAGTTAGTGGCCAGGGAGAGAGATAGTTAGTGGCCAGGGAGAGAGATAGTTAGTGGCCAGGGAACGGAGTTTGTGGTGGGGACCGAAGACAATGGCTTCGCCCTTCCCAATATTTAATTGGAGGAAATCTCTGCTCATCCAGGACTGGATGTTAGACAAGCAGCGTGACAAATCAGATAGTGGAGGGGTTGAGAGAAGTGGTGGTGAGGTAGAGCTGAGTGTTGTCAGTGAACATGTGGAACCTGACGCTGTGTTTTCGGATGATGTCACTGAGAGGCAGCATGTAGATGAGAAATAGGAGGGGGCCAAGGATAGAGGTAATGGTGCGGGGGCGGGAAGAGAAGCCATTGCAGGAGATTATCTGGCTACGATTAGATAGATAAGAATGGAACCAGGTGAGTGCAGTCCCACCCAGCTGGACTACAGAGGAGAGGCGATGGAGAAAGAGCGTGTGGTCAGCTGCTGCAGACAGAGCTCCTCGCATGGAACGTAATAGTAAAACAAGAAATGAAATAGTAAAACATGGACTGTAATGGTAAATCATAGTACAACACTTAATGTAACAGTAAAACAATGACAGTAATAGTAAAACACGGATTGAGTGAGACTCAAGATGGCTCCTGGGCAGCCTGCTCCAGGGAGCTCCTCATTGTGCAGCTCTATCCTTCTCCATCCACTGCTATCCTTTGCCCTTTCTCTCCCAATCTCCTCTCTGCCACTGTTTAAGTTCCCCTGACTCTAATAGTGGGTACATTTATACCTAAGTACAAGTTAACAGCTAGTTTAAACTGCCACTGCCCATCCCCTGAACATGCCTGCTCTCTGCTTTTCTCAGTGAGCTCTGGATCCTTTCTCCAATTTGGCTTGCAATTTCCTGGATTTCCCTGGACATCAAGACTACGTTTCTGCACTGGACTACAGTGGACTACATCGTAAGACTCAGCTGTTGTGTCTCTGATCTGCTCTGTTGCTTATATTTTAAAGTAACTTTGATCAGCGTACAGCCCTTCCCCCACCGCTGCTGTTACCTGCTGTGCCTGTGACTGGCCAACTGGGTTTTCAGCTTCAGCTACAGTCTGGTTCCTGGCTAGTATTTCACTCTCCTGTGCTGAAGTACATTTCTCCACCACGTCTGGATCTTATGGTGACATCCAACTTCGCTGTCATCTTTCTGTCCCGTAACCGATTCTGCACACCTCCTGGATCTTCATTCCCATGGAAATACCTCCATCAGTGCATCCTCTGATACTCTACTCTTCAAATAACTTCCTGAATTTACTTGCCCGCCACACCTGTCTCCGAACTTTGACAACTGTTTGTCAATACACCATGCTGAATCCACCCTCCCTACCATTACGGAGACGTGGATGCAAAGTGACCAAGGTTGGGAACTAAATATTCCAGGATACTTAACGTTTAGAAGGGATAGGCAAAATGGAAAAGGAGGAGGGGTAGTCCTGATAATAAAGGATGGGAAAAAGACAGTAGAGAGAAAGGATCTTAGCTCTGAAAATCAAGAAGTAGATTCAGTTTGGGTGGAGCTAAGAAACAGCAAGGGGCAGAAAACATTGGTGGGAGTTGTTTATAGGCCCCCAAACAGTAGTTGTAATGTAGGGCAGAGTATAAATCAGGAAATTAGAGGCGCATGTAACAAGGGTAATACAGTGATCATGGGGGACTTTAATCTACATATAGACTGGGCAAACCAAATTTGCAATAATAGTGTAGAGGATGAGTTCATGGAATGTATACAAGATAGTTTTCTAGATCAGTATGTTGAGGAACCAACTAGGGAACAGGCTATTTTAAATCTAGTATTGTGCAATGAGAAAGGGTTAATTAATAACCTTGTAGTAAAGGGGCCTTTAGAGAAGAGTGACCATAATATGATAGAATTTTATATTGAGTTTGAAAGTGATTTAGTTAAATCCAAAACTAGGATTTAAATCTAAACAAAGCAAACTACGTAGGTATGAGGGTCGAGTTGGCTAAGGTAGATTGGGAAACTAAAGGTATGACGGTAGACAAGCAATGGCTAGCATTTAAGGAATTAGTACATAATTTACAACAAATATACTTTCCTTTAAGGCACAAAAACCCCACAGAAAAAATGGTCCAACCGTGGCTAACAAGAGAAGTTAAAGATAGTATTAGATCAAAGGAAGAGGCTTAGAATGTTGCTAAAAAGAGCAGTAAGGCTAAGGAGTGGGAGGATTTTAGAATTCAGCAAAGGAGGACCAAGAAATTGATAAGGAAAGAGAAAAAAGAATATGAGAGTAAATTAGCAAGAGACATAAAAACAGATTGTAAACATTTCTATAGGTATGTAAATAGGAAGAGATTAGTGAAAGTAAATGTGGGCCCATTAGAGGCAGAGACGGGAGAAATTATAATGGGCAATAAGGAAATGGCAGGGACATTAAACAAATACTTTGTATCTGTCTTCACAGTAGAAGACACAAAAATCATTCTGGAAATAATGCGGAACCAAGGGTCTAGAGAGAATGAGGAACTTAAAGAAATCAGTATAAGTAAAGACATAGTACTGGAGAAATAAATGGGACTAAGTGGCGACAAATCACCTTGACCTGACAACCTGCATCCTAGGATTTTAAAAGAGGTAGCTGCAGAGATAGTGGATGCACTGGTATTAATCTTCCAGAATTCCCTAGATTCTAGAACAGTCCCCAAGGATTGGAAGGTAGCGAACATAACCCTGCTATTTCAGAAAGGAGGAAGAGAAAAAACAGGGAACTATAGGCCAGTTAGCCAGACATCAGTAGTAGGCAAAATGCTAGAATCTATTATTAGGGCCGTGGTAACAGGGCACTTAGAAAATCATAATATGATTAGGCAGAGTCAACATGGTTTTATGAAAGGGAAAGTGTTTGACAGATCTGTTTTTTGAAGATGTAACTAGTAGGATGGATAAGGGAGAACCAGTGGATGTAGTGCCACACAAGAGGTTATTGCACAAAATTAGGACTCATAGTATTGGGGGTAATATATTAGCATGGATTGAGGATTGGTTAATGGACAGAAAACAGAGAGTAGGAATAAACGGGACTTTTTCAGGTTGGCAGGCTGTAACTAGCGGGGTACCGCAAGGATCAGTGCTTGGGCCTCAGCTATTTACAATCTATATCAATGACTTAGATGAAGGGACTGAGTGTAACGTATCCAAGTTTGCTGATGATACAAAGTTAGGTGGGAAAGTAAGCTGTGAGGAGGACGCAAAGAGGCTGCAGAGAGATGTAGACAGCTTGACTGAGTAGGCAAGAACATGGCAAATGGAATACAATGTGGGGAAGTATGAAGTTATCCACTTTGGTAGAAAAAACAAAAAAGCAGAATTTTTTTTGAATGGTGAGAGACTGGGAAATGTTTGCATTCAGAGGGACCTGGGTGTCCTTGTACACGAATCACTGAAAGTTAACATGCAGGTACAGCAAGCAGTTAGGAAAGCAAATGGTATGTTAGCTTTTGTTACAAAGGGATTAGAATATAAGAGTAAAGAAGTCTTACTACAATTATACAGGGCATTGGTGAGGCCACACCTGGAGTACTGTGTACAGTTCTGGTCTCCTTACCTAAGGAAAGACTTACTTGCCTTAGAGGGAGTGCAACGAAGGTTCACTAGACTGGTTCCTGAGATGAGGGGATTGCCCCTATGCCTATATCCCCCAGAGTTTGGAAGAATGAGAGGTGATCTCATTGAAACATATAAAATTCTTAAGGGGCTTGACAGCGTAGATGATGGGCGGGTGTTTCCCCTGTCTGGGGAATCTAGAACACAGGGTCACAGTCCCAGAGTAAGGGGTCGGCCATTTCAGACTGAGATGAGGAGAAATTTCTTCACTTAAAGGGTTGTGAATCTTTGGAATTCTCTACCCCAGAGAGCTGTGGACGCTCAGTCGTTGAGTATATTCAAGACAAGGTCGATAAATTTTTGGGAACGAAGGGAATTAAGGGATATGGGGATAGGGTGGGAAGCGGGAGTTGAGGTAGAAGATCAGCCATGATCTTGTTGAATGGCGGAGCAGGCTCGAAGGGCTAACTGGCCTACTCCAGCTCCTATTTCTTATGTTCTTATACGTCAACTTTATCCCTCCCCGGGATTTCTGACTCTAACTCTGAACTTCCTCCTATTGTCTCCTCTCTATTTCCCGTTTACTACCAGGATATATGTATCCTAATAATTGCTATGTAACCAGGTCTATGTGACTTGAGTTTTCCCTGTATCCATTCACATGCGCATTTTTGCTGCCACTCCAGACCCGAGCCCATCACTTCTATTTCCACTTTCTTCTTCCCCTTTTTTACTTCTTTTCTCTTTAACTCTCCTAGACCTCTCCTGTCATCATGCCTCCTTTCATTTCTCACCTTTCGGGTACTCTTCCCTCCCAAATCCCTACCCCAACCCTTCAATACTCCTCGACCTTCCTACTCTCCTGCCACCGTCCCAGGCTTGACTCCCTCTTAGATAAGCCTAGAGTTTCCCTCAGTGCCTCTCTTCATATCCTTCGAAGGGCCGATCACGGCACTCATCACTGCTTCCTTATGAGCAGCAATCCCAGCTGCCCCAAGCTCCTCCCCGCCCAACTCACCGTCTGCCAGTGGATCAGCTACCACCGACCCTCTCCACATCTCCTTCATGAATGTCTGTTCACTTGTGAATAAGGCCCTTGCCATCCATGAGCTTATTGTGGATGATTGCATCGACATCATGGCCTTGACGGAAATCTGGCCGAGGAATGATGACACCTTTCCCCCTAAATGAAGCCTCCCCGCCTGGCTATACCTTCCACCACTTGCCCCACCCAAACCGTCGCGGTGGCGGTGTGGCTCTATATCACCAAATCACACCTTGGTCGGTCCCCCTATTTCTCTGACTCTTTAAGTATTAAGGGGTTTAGCATCCTTGAAAGTAGATAAATCTCCAGGGCTGGATGAAATATATCCGAGGCTATTTAAAGAAGCAAGGGAAGAAATTGCAGAGGCTCTGACCATCATTTTCCCATCCTTCCTGGCTACAGGATTGGTGCCAGAGGATTGGAGAACTACTAACGTTGTCCCGTTGTTGAAAAAGGGAGGAAGGGATAAACTGAGCAATTACAGGCCAGTTAGTTTAACTTTGGTGGTGGGCAAATTACAAGAATCAATTCTGAGGGACAGTATAAACCTTCATTTAGAAAGACACAGATTAATCAAGGACAGTCAGCATGGTTTTGTTAAGGGAAGGTCGTGTCTGACTAACTTGATTGAATTCTTTGAGGCGGTAACAAGGAGGGTCGATGAGGGCAGTGCGTTTGATGTAGTGTATATGGACTTTAGCAAGGCTTTGACAAGGTGCCACATGGTAGGCTGATCAAAAAAGTAAAAGCCCATTGGATCTAAGGGAGAGTGGCAAATTGGATCCAAAATTAGCTCAGTGGCAGGAAGCAAAGGGCAATGGTTGAGGGGAGTTTTTGCGACTGGAAGGCTGTTTCCAGTGGGGTTCCACAGGGCTCAGTACTCGGTCCCTTACTTTTTGTAGCATATATTAATGATTTAGACTTAAATGAAGGGGGCATGATAAAGAAATTTGCAGATGATACAAAAATTGGCCGTGTGGTTGACAGTGAGGAGGAAAGCTTTAGACTGCAGGAAGATATCGATGAACTGGTCAGTTTGGGCAGAAAAGTGGCAAATGGAATTTAATCCGGAAAAGTATGAGGTAATGTATTTGGGGAGGGCTAACAAGGCAAGGGAATACACAATTAATGGGAGGATACTGAGAGGTGTGGAGGAACAGAGGGACCTTGGAGTGTATGTCCACAGATCCTTAAAGGTAGCAGGACAGGTCGATAAAGTAGTTAAAAAGGGATATGGAATGCTTTCCTTTATTAGCCAAGACATAGAATATAAGAGCAGGGGAGTTATGCTTGAACTGTATACAACACTAGTTAGGCCTCAGCTAGAGTACTGCGTGCAGTTCTGGTCACCACATTACAGGAAAGATGTGATTGCACTAGAGAGGGCGCAGAGGAGATTTACGAGGATGTTGCCAGGACTGGAAAACTTTAGCTATGAGGAAAGATTGGATAGGCTGGGGTTGTTTTCCTTGGAACAGAGGAGGCTGAGGGGAGATTTAATTGAGGTGTATAAAATTATGAGGGGCCTCGATAGAGTGGATAGGAAGGACCTATTTCACTTAGCAGAGAGGTCAAGAACCAGGGGGCACAGATTTAAAGTAGTTGGTAGAATGATTAGAGAGGAGATGAGGAACTCATGCCTGACAGGGTAGTAGAGGCAGAAACCCTCATCACATTTAAAAAATACTTGGATGTGCACTTGAAGAGCTGTAACCTACCTAGTGCTGGAAGGTGGGGTTAGGCTGGGTAGCTCTTTTCCGACCGGCACGGATTGGATGGGCCGAATGGCCTCCTTTGGTGTCGTAATTTTTCTATGATTCTATGATTCTCCTCCTTTGAGCATCTCAACTTATTCCACCCCTCTCGCCTCTCATTTAAAATTCTCATTCTCTACCGCCCACCCAAGTACCATAAAAATGTTCTCAGCGAGATATCTTCACTGCTCTCCTCCCTCAGCTTCTGCACCGAGCGACTTCTCATCCTCAGTAATTTCAACCTCTATTCATCATGCTCTCTCTCCTCTGGGTTCACTAGCCTCCTATCCTCCCTTAATCTCTCCCTCCATGTAAACTCCCCAACCCATATTCACGGCCACCCCCTCGACCTTGCCATCTCTCGTGGCCTCGCTACTCCCATCATGTCAATCGCAGATAAGGCCATCTCTGATCACTTCCTTGTATCGCTCTTCACCCACATCCCCGTTCCCCCTCCCAACCCTACTTCCTCCTGTGTCCGCCCCTAGAAAAACTCTTTCCCAATTCATTTACAACTGCACTTTCAAAAATCACACTGTCTAGCCTTTGGCCCTCCATTCACCTCGACATTTCTGCCTATCTGTACAATCACGCCCTCACCTCCACCTTTAATTCCCTAGTCCCCATTAAAACCATTACTCTCTCATACCCTGGCCGCCTCCCCTGGTATGGCCCTCATCTCCACTCCCTTAATTCCAAGGGACGCAGACTTGAACGGATATGGCGGACAACTGGTTTAGCCATTCGTCGCCAGATCTAGTACATAAAGCACTATCGGGTCT